>QLPA01000953.1:29224-70904 GCA_003313945.1 Lactifluus pinguis
TCCCATACTTCCACTGCGCATATCCCATCTTCGCACCCCGAGCTTTTCGCCCTCTTCCGCAACTCACACATCACGGTGCTTTGCAGACATAACAACGAGTTGTATACCCTCGTGACCGACCGCCAGTTCCTGAAAGCGCCACACGTGGTCTGGCAGCGCCTCGTGGACACGGAGCGGAGTGCAGCCGTATACTTTGACAGCGCTTTCCAGCACGTCCGTTTAGCGTGGGAGGAATTTATGTCGCACTTCCACGATCACAAACTTCCCAGTCATCACGAACACGATCATCACAAACACAAGTTTGGAGGATCTCTTCACAGTCTTCTCAGTCATCACGATCATCACGATCATCACGAACACAAATTTGGAGGATTTCTTCACAGTCTTCACAGTCACCACGATCCCAACGATCATCACGAACACAAATTCAGAAACTTTTTCCACATGCACCACGATCATCACGATCACCACGATCACCACCACGATCACAAATTCAAAGAATTCCTCCACTCGGCCATACAAAAATGTATGTACTCCGTGCCATCCTACAATGACCATAATTTAATTAACTGGACGCCATTCTAAGTTGAACATGTTCTCAGTTCGCATCACATAGGCCATCACGATACACCCAAGGGGGATTTCCTGTAACACACCATGTCGTTAGTCCGACAATCCTCGGTGGTTGTCAGTTCACCTTATTGTGTATGAGCCAAGCCTGAGTCGACGTCCAAGCCATTCCAATTTATCTTTCCCAGTCCCTTCCCCCAATATTCCCCAACTGGTAGAAGCAACCCGCCATTCCATTCCATGATAGGCAGCCAAGGACTCTTCCATTCGCGTTTAGCATCCTGATTACCTTATTTGTTCATCGCAACAAGCTCGATATTCGAGATCTGCCACTCATTTCCGTTGCACAGCATCATCGGCGCAGTCACTCTGCCTTTCTCAGGCGCAGGACAAGGCACGTCAAATATCCCACAAGGAGTTTTCCTCTGCTGCAATACCTTAACTGCGGAGGGCTAGAGATTTCCGCAATGGGTGGGGCAGATCCCGGTCTGTGGTTTGAGGGTGTAATATTGAATTGGACGGATGTGGTGGTGCGACCATGTACGTGCAGAGCGCGCTAGCGCAACTCTCCTAGGACATAACGCCCCGCCTCCGCCACTCATCTTGAGCACCACGGCTGGATACCGACCCGCTTCAGCCATGCTTATCCACCTTGCCATAGGCCACGGGTTCATCGGCTCCTACTAAGCCTACGCACTGTCTCCATTGTGGAGTCAATCCCAAACCATCATCCTCGTCATCAGATATTGTCCCCAGTTCGCCACGGCGAGAACCACCTACTCGATAGCCGCCGCCTGTGACCATTCACTTGCTACCCTCTTCGGCACTAAGGAGGCATTTTCTTAGAAGCGACCAAGGCTTTCTTCTACCCAAGAGACGACCCTTTATACCCCAGGATAATCAGCCTCGGCTCAGCTGCTTCGTTTCATACCAAATATACCTACTATTCCAACCCAGTGTAAACGCTTTTCATTCCCCCTTTGTGATCATGTACAATCCTTTTTTGTGGGGACCGCCTCTTGGCTTGAGCCTGCCAATACAAACAATACGAATTATTAAATACCACGTTGCTAGATCACGTTGACTTCGATCCACGCAGGGCGCGGAATAGACTGATTTAGTTTCAGTGGGGGCAACCACGGAAGTGAATAAAGTCCTCTGAGGTAGCCTGAGATGGAATGCATTCGTCCACTTTATACATTTACCAGGCCTCTGTGCCGGGAACTGAATGCGCACAGGCAACTACCTGGCATGGATGATACTTCCGAGTCGACTCGCTCGTCTGCGACTCTGCATGCCCATGTGTAAAATTGTCTTCCAACGGCCAGGCAACACAAAGAAAACGCGAAGCCTTCTCTTCGCGAGCGCTCGAGCGGCGTCTACAGCAGACCACGTCTCACGCACTTTCGTACCGGCGTTCGTTCCATCAGTTTATGTAGGCGCAAGATTCGAAGCGTCAGATAGCATACAGGGTGAGAGAGTTCTCTTAGGCTACAGCATTGTAACTCTTCACACCCTTCCTCGAGCGCCAGGAGGGCGAAATTTCCGCGACGGATGGAGCAGGCACAGGCCTGTGATGTGGGGGTGCAGAGTGGACCTGGGCTGATGTGGTGGTTACCGATGGAACTGGGGCCATGCCAGTGCCAGTGCGGTCGTGCGGCCGTGCGTGATTGATCTTTCGGGGCCATATTTCTCTCACACGATAGATGATCCATGATCTGGGACGCTATCGAAAGGCTCTTCCGTGCTAACAGTGTGCTGAGGCATTATCGCGCATTTGAGATCTCTGAGGTCAGGGTGTGACTGGACAGGCTTTTTGTGCGTCAGCCCTTCGAGACGACGTGCAGCACCGAGGAACCCCATCTGAATTTAATAGCTCTAAAAGGTGAGCGACATTACATCTTGCACTGGCTGTGCTTGCAGTTGAATCAAGTCGAATAGGTATGCTGTTAATCGACCTTATACGAGGTGACGGGGCGCGTAATGGGGAGAGTAAAAGAAAATATCTGATTGAAGAGAGCATAGCGTGAAGTGAAAGTCCTATAGTACAAGCAGAAAAGGTCCTTAAAGGTTTACTTACGAGAACGCTAGGCTTTGGCAAAAAAAAAGACTGAGAAAATATGAAAGGTCCGCAACGACAATCTATAGAGCGGCTGAGGATTCTGATTGGTGGGGGTAAGGTGGAAGTTCCAATTGACCAGAAATCCTCCCATTTTGAGTATTTCACGAATCCCAGGAGTGGAGATGGGTTTTCAAGTGACAGCGTGTTCTGGCGGGTCTGTGTCACGTGGGAGGGGGAGCGCGTGGGGTACGCGTGGGTTGGGGCACATGGGATACTCCGATACATCCCACTGGTTGAAGTGGGGTGGACCATGTAACGCATTGTAACATTCAGAAACAAGGGAGAGCATCAAGTGGAGAACGCTTCCATCCGCTGAGTCCCCAGCCTGCACCGCCTTTGCTACGATTTCATTCCACGTTTCACAGAATCGGGCCTGAAGTCTAGGGAGAGTATCTCGTATGGTAAATCCAGAAAGGGATGGTAAGATGTATTGTGCAATAGACCACTTGACGGGTGGTGAGGCTTTCAAGGTCTGGGAGGCGATGAGGTTCCAGTTGGCAAGTAACAGGTTATCGCGATTTTGACAGTAGTTTTCACGAATAGCGTCTTCCGATTTATGCAATTGCTTTGCAGCCAGTTCAATCCAACCGTCACCCCCATCCTCCGCGGATACGGCTACCAGAATGTCCGCAATAATCGTTTGTGCGAGTAAGCCCATCTTCCCGTTTCTTCCATTCTGGCTGAGAGATTGCCCCACATCAATGGTTTGCACGGCCTTTCGGTACTCGGGGTGAGAAAACAGGTCCAATAAGCCTAAACTATTGGCCAGATCTGCAACCTTCAGGTACGTTTTGAACTGATCCATTATGTTCCGGTTGGAGAGTGAAGTGAGTGAGAAAGCGCGCTTCATGAAAGCCACCGAGACTGAAGAAAACTTCATGGAGTCCAATGTCGCAAGAATATCGTGGGAATCCGAGACGATTTTCGAGCCATAAAATCCGTGGATGTCGTTGAAGAACTGACCCAGTTGAAGATCTGAGGCCAGGACATGGGCGTCAAGCGTCCAGTTCAGGATGAAGCTATCAACCGTCGACGAATTATTGGTAACAATCTCTGCTGCCATCTTCTCGATACCTTTTGAAAACCCGATGGAATATTTAGCAGCCTGGTCACGAAGGCGCGTCGAGAAGGAAACTGGGTGTAATAGCCAGCCATATATTCGAAAGGCCAATGAAGAAAATGGTGAATAGTATGGGCTGTCCACCCTCCAAATTGGTATGATTGTGATGATCAGGTATGCCGCAGCGGCGACGGTGATCCAACAAACAACAGCAGAAAAGACGGTGTGATTTATATTGAAGAGGTAAATGAGAAGGCCGATAAAGAACAGGGAGAGGGAAATGTGTATCAGGAGGGTCATCGCTTCTGCCACCCTTGAAAAGTGCAACTCTTCGACGCCGCGGGCAAAGAAGGCACGAATCCGGGCCACATCATGTGGTGTGTGCCCCAGGCTCTGAGCGATCCGGAGGTATCGACGGGCCCATTGCTGTAACATTAAAGCCATCATAGCAGAAGTAAGGCCGATAGTCAAGCTCAAGAACCAGAGAGTATTGACAATGATGACGTAATTGGAAGGAGTGAAGGGCGGCGGAATAGCTTCCTTGGGTGGCTGAGATGGGTTGGTGTCGGCTTGAAACTGAAGCTTATAGATGTTTTCAAGGTAAAATGATGAGGTCTCCTGGGGGTTCGGCTTGAGGTCGAGGGCGGTCACGGCAAGCAATACCGCAACGGAAGCAGAGAATAGACCGGTCTATCGTTTCTGACTTGAGGTGATGGGAATGTTTGTTATAAACTGAGGACTCACAAAGACAAGAATGCCGTCAGCATCTTTCTGCCAGTGTTTGGCCATCTTCCTGTGATCTTTCTCTGCTACGCGGGAATAATTGTTGAAGAGAGAAGCAGAACTATCAGCGAGTTCAGGCGCAAACGACACGGATAGATCTCACGTCCAGATTAGCAAGGACAACGAAGGACAAGGGAGAGGAAACATACTTGTGGACTCTGGGTCATTATTTGGTGGTGCCATTGAAGTTTGTTTCGAGGAAGAGCCGAATAAGAAACTCGGAGATAGTTAAATTGGCTTGGCGTGTTTGGCTATCTTTGTCAAGATGATCAACCAATAGCACAAAGCCCTTAGTGCACGGGGCAAAACCATGCATAGTACACGGTCTATTGTACTTGTACCTCTACCGTTTATCCTCTAGCCCAGTAATGCCGCCCATCTCCAGTGACACGATGTTCGAGTCGGGCCAACAAGTTCGCAATTCTGTGCAGAACCCCGAGCGAGATGCACGGAAGCCCTTGGAAGAAAATTGGGATATCAAGACGATCGCCTTCTCTCCATCTGGTATCAGTTGCGAATACAGGATTATCATGCAGAATAACAATGGGTGCGTTCTCGCTTTTACGATCCTCTCCTCTGCTGATACATAAGATGAGATAGGCCGTGTTCGTTCATTACGATATGCAATATCCTTATCCTCTGCGATCAGATAATACTTCCCCAAGACTGCGAATCCGTCTCGTTTGAGATACTCTCGAAACTTGTCCTAGGCTATATCGAGACGACCGTATCGAAAAAGAGTAACCAGGATATGTCTAAAAACCTCCGTATGATGTCCTCCTCCATTAGTGAGTCTGAGTAGAACCAACTCGATTCGCTATGACTCACCCACGCTTGTGCTTGCAGCAGGAATGTCGTTCAACCCTATTTTCACTTCCATAGCCTTTGACCAGAAAGCTGGGGAGGTCTCACTTTTTGCAAGTCTGGGAATTCCCTTAGTGCATGGCTGGCTGGTGGATCCCGCGAATCATGAAGAATATGAAGCTGCCTCGCGTGTCGTGAGCCACCAGTCGGCACGGGATCTGATACACCACGTAGAACATCTCTCAGGCTCGTCTGGCGTGGGCGCTAATGAAGATCATGTGACACTGTTGGACGAAATCAAAGAGAACTTTAAGAACGGTCAGTACCTCCCTGCGCTCCCTGGATTATTCTGATGCGATGCTCAAGCTGTCGCAATCAAGAGGTTCCTGGACCACTCGCGCTCACAACTTACGTCTTACGGCCGGAGCTGTCTTCTTTCCTTCGTGCCCGGGCCGGCGCCGAAATCGTCTACTTCGAGACTCATATCTACGTCCACTCTCCAAACTTCCCTTGACTGCTTCCCTCCTTCACATTCACATCCCGAACTTTTCGCCCTCTTCTTCAACTCGCACGTCACCGTGCTCTGCAGACACAACAACGAGTTGTATACCCTCGTGACAGACCGCCAGTTCCTGAAAACGCCGCACGTGGTCTGGCAGCGCCTCATGGACACGGAGCGGAATGCAGCTGTGTACTTTGACAGCGCTTTCCAGCATGTCCGTTTAGCGTGGGAGGATTTTTTGTCGCGCTTCCACGATCACAAACTCGGAGGAGTTCTTCCCAGTCTTCACAGTCATCACGAGCACGACCATTACCCGGGAGGATCTCTTCACAGTCTTCACAGTCTCCACGATCACCACGATCACAAATTCAAGAAATTCTTCCACTCGGCCATACAAAAGTGTAGGTACTCCGTACCATCCTACGCTGACCATTAGTTTACTGACTGTACGCCATTGTAAGTTAGCCCGACAATCCTCTGCAGTGGTCAGTTCGAGTAACTTGATTGTCGCGTGGGGCTTGGCTCGGCTCGGCTACGGCTTGGGTCACCTTTTTGTGTACGAGCCAAGCCCCAGTCGAGTCGTCCAAGCCGTTCCAATTTATCTTTCCTTGTCCCTTCTCCTAATATTCTTCAACTGGTAGAAGCAACCCGCCTTGCTATTCCGTGATAGACAGAGGACTCTTCTATTTGCGTTTAGGGTCTTGATTACCTTATTCGTTCATCGCAACAAGCTCGATATTCGAGATCTGCCACTCATTTCCGTTGCACAACATCGTCGGCGTAGTCACTCTGCCTTTTTCAGGCGCAGGACCAGGCGCGTCAAATACTCCACGAGTAGGTTTCCTCTGTGTTGCAACACCTCACATCCCTCCTTGACTGCGGATTGCTCGAGATTTCCCCCATAGGTGGGGCAGATCCCGGCTGTGTTTTTGAGGGTGGTGGGACCATGTACGTGCAGAGCGCGTTCGATAAGGAACTTTATTTGGATAGTTGTGAAACACATTTTGCATAGCGTGCTGGCGCGCAACTCTCCTTGAGCGTGATGCTCCACCTTCCACCACCATGATGTCTTCAGCTGAGGACGCGTCGCAGTCGGTGATTGAGGTGATGTTGGTGTTTGCAGAAGGGGGCGATGGCGGGTTGATAGAGTTGAGACATCCCAATTGGGTCAGTGTTTAGGGTAGGTGTGAGGATGAATTTGAAGACAAAAGTGGCCAAATTCGAGGGTGCAGGTAAGGTCCACCTTACAGTGTTCGAGTATCTCGGCATCTCTTGCGGCGTTCTTCTTCTATCGTTTCTCCAGTGTAAAACGTACGAGTCCCGTAATGATCATTGTCAATAGGTGGATTATAACAGAGTGTAAATAAACATTGGAACTGAAATCCCAACAAGCAACCCTTTACATACAAGAAACGCGGCCACAATCCATCAGAAATTCAGGAATAGAGAAGTGAGATCATGATGGCGGATTCTGGACGTCAAAGACTACTAGGTGGGGATGAATCTGGGGGCTGAGAGCTGGTACGAGTAGGGATTAATGAAGACAAGAGGGTGATGGCAGTCGCTTGGGAGCGATGGTGTGGGTTGTTGCACAATGGATACGATGAGACCTTGAACTTGTCGAATGACGGTGACGGGGAGTGATCGGTGTCTTGATGCAACTCGATGTAAAGACTGCGAAGGATGAAGACAAGAAGGTGGGGAATGCTTCCATCGCCGCTCTTGTGTGCCTTCAGAACGGTGTCATTCCACAAGGAACAGAAGTCGCGTTGCAGTTCAGGAAGGGTATTGCGTATGTCAAATGTCGAAGGTGGTCGTAGGATGCACGCTGCCGCATCGCTAGCGATACCTTGATTGATCCCGGAAGAGGTCTTCGAGATCTGGCGGGCCATGTGGATCCAGTTGGCGAGCAACACGTTATCGTTTCCGTGTGCGAGATACCTTTGGATGTCATCTTCCGATTTGCCCAATTGGTCCGCGGCGAGTTCGGCCCAACTCTTGTCCCTTTCCTCCACCTTCGCAATGATGTCGGAGACAAAGGTTTGTGCACACAAACCAATTTCCTCGCCAGGTCTACTTGAGCCTCTCAGAATGCGACCCACTTCAACGGTTCGCAGAAAGCTATAGCCCGCGGCTTCGGAAAACAGGTCCCGTAAAGCTGCATCTTGAGTTTCATCGGCAATCCTAACGCACATTATGAATCGTAGTACTTTGTCCGAGTTCGTGACCGAATTGGATGTCAGAGTACGGTTCAAGAATGCCACCAAAGCCGACGAAAACTTCCTGGAGCCCAATGTCGCAAGTCTACGTAGGGGATCCCGGACGGTTTGGGTCGAGTTATAAAAGCTATAAATGCACTCGAAAAACCGATCCAGTTGATCATCTGAGGCGAAAGTATGGGCGTTGAATGTCCATTTCAGGACGAGGTCATCGATCTCCGCCGAAGACTTTCGAACAATATCTTCTGCTACCTTCTCCAATCCTCGTGTGCATCGTTTGAAATACTGGTCGCTCAAGCCCAATAAGTTCTTCGACGCCCTAGAGCTGAACCAAGAAAGCCAGCCGAGGATTAAGAACGTTGGTCCTAATATGCCGGCATGAACCCGAAATGCCAGTGAGGAAAGTGGAGCATAGTATGGACTGTCCAGCCGCAAAATTGGCATAAACGTGATGAGCGTGTATGTCGCCACGGATACCCCAACTGCCCATGCTACTGCGTAGAAGACGGTGTGGTTGACATTGAAGAGGTATATGAGGAGGCCGGCAAAGAAGAGGAAGAGAGAGAGGTGGATGAGGGCGGGTAAGGTTTCAACCACACGGGTAAAGCCCAACTTCTCAACACCGTGGGCAAAAAACGCACGGATCCGGGCTCCATCGTGTGGGCTGGACAATTCTCTGTGAGTGATCCGGAGGTATCGGCGGGCCCATTGCTGTACCAACGTCGCCAACATAGCGCAGGTAAGGCTGATAACTAGGCTCAAGAACCAGAGCGAGTTCACCCATATCACGTATGTCGGCGGAGAGAATGGTGGCGGTACAGCGGGGGTGGCAGGGACTGATGGCGGAGATCCGTTGGAACCGGTGAGAAACTGAAGCTGATAAATGTTCTGGAGATAGAACGCGGAGGTGTCCTGGGAGTTTGGCTTGAGGTCGAGGACTGTCACTGCGACGAAGAACGCAACGACAACAGAAAATAAACCGGACTATATAGTTTTGGTTGGTGCTTGAGCTATATGGAGGTTAGAGAAACTGAAGACTCACGAAGATGAGAACACCATCAGCTTTTTTTTGCCAGCGTGCGGCCATCTTATCGTCTTCTTCCTCTGCCATTCTTAGATACATGTTGAAGAGAGGAGCTGAGCTATCAGCATATTCAGATTTCCCTCCGCTGTGTAGGGAGTGAACGGGGAGACCTAGTTTATGGGTTGGTGCTTTCACGAGGGCAAGGCTAGGGGATGGGCAACATACCTGACAATACGTGGCTCTCTCTCTGCGGGATATGGATATTGAGGATATGATCACCGGGTTGCATCAGAAAAGATATTGTGGGTTCACACTCGGAATGGTAAGAGAAGGCTTGTAGATTCGTTGGTTAGGGTGCAAGAGAGGAAGACCCGGCATTTTTTTAAAGAGAAATTTGCGGCACACGAGGTGACAACAAGGCGCATTTGTGGGTAAGGACATGGAGACGCAACCACACACGAGGATGAAATTGTCAGACAGCCTTTCCACACGTCCACAGTCACGCATTTTCCCCTCTCGCTCGCCTCAAACCACCTCGCCACAATGCCTTGCTACCCACCTCCCTATTGTCTATATGGCATCAACTCGCATGAATTCCTTCAATCTCTAGTATCGATGGGTCCCAGCTTTCCCTTTCTCCTCAAAATTCAGATGGTCTAGTGCTGTTCCGGCCCGGCGTGCCAATGGCCCGGCTTCAATCAAGGGCCTCGGCTGGTCTTGCCAAATGCCAGACCAAGGCCAGAAGAGCCATCTTGGCTCAGGCTTGGCCTGTACTGGACCCCGGCTTTCGTATGGAAAGAGGTGGCAGAAGCAGCAGAAGGGGAGGGGGGCTAGGCAGCGGTGGCAGTGGCATGGCGGACTCAGGAGGGAACGTTGAGTCACCTTGAGCTCGACTCGATGCTATGCAGCGCAGGGCAACAACGGGTGCGTAGACATGAGGCAACTAATATCACTTTTTATGTCTGCTAATTGTAACAGGACACCTATATCTATACGGTAACCGACTTCCCAATCATAGGTTGCTGCACTCTGCCTATTAGCATTCTTCCATCATGGGAAATCATGGGAAATACTTCCCAGAGGTCACCGCTTCAAGTTCGCGTTCGCAAACAATGATGCCATTAGAATGCTAAATGCGGCGAGGTATACTATGAAAACCTTGCCGCACTACGCAATCACCACACCGCATGCACCCAGGCCCCTAGATACCAGCCCCGTCTCAACACGAACTCGTGACCGACGACAAAGTTTAACAGACAGCAATTCCCCTGTCAAGTATGCTCAAGAGATCGACAAACAACTCGCACACATGAGTCTCAGAGGCACTGACCCATTCACCTGTCTGTCCTCAGAATGAACCCGCTGGATCCCGGCGACCCTAAAATGGTATGCAACGCAGCACCCACTCGACATACATGCATTCAGTCTCGACTGCAGTGGAAACACCGGACTGCCTGGACCCCTCCGAGACTTCGGTAAGACATCGGCACGACCCCACATCGTTTTCTTATACCGTTGCTCTCCTATTTGACCTTGGACCGATACGCTCGCTACAGTAAGGAGTGGTTTCAAGCCCAACTTGGTATATGGATAATCTCTACGTAACCCTATCTTTTCGGTGGCCCACAACAACCCATCGTTTCAGTATTTTATGTCCTAGTATTTGTTTTTTGAAACTATGTTACTGGTGTTGCAATGCAGAGCAAGTTGGTGAAAACAGAGTATACATGATGTGAGGGAATTTCGTTATTTTTTGAACAGAAGAAGTATCGACATCCGTCTAGCCACCTTTATTCCAATGTAAACCTGAAGTGCCACGCACAAACTTCAGATCCTGCTTTGCTTGTGCGGGTGAGTGTCAGTTGTCAGATGGTCTTCAGTGAGATACCTCCCTCTTTGTCCGATGCGACGCCCACTATGGCTGAGACAGTTATCTGTGGATCTGTGTAGTCGCGAAGGATACGGAATATGGGTCCCGCATGCTGTGTGCTGATTGTCAATCGACTAAGTTGTACCTTACATCATGCAGATCGACGTCACTCTCCCAACCAGAAAGAAAACACAAATTCGTCAGAAGCGCAACGACCATCGACGAGACCACGGCCGCGATTCACCATCCTCACGTCCCGAAAACGATTGTGACGGCATTAGAGACTGACTGTGATGTAGTAGCGCTAGGATCCGACATCTGACAAAGACCCGGAGGCTACCTGGGAATCAACGGGTAGGAGGATGGCTGCTGGAAATGAAGGTGAACTGCCTGCTAGCGACTAGCAATATGGCAACGGATAATGGGGAGTCAGTCATATGGTGTAAATAATACTGTACTGCAAAGAAAACTGCGAATAGACCGGTCCATGGGTTTTGACTTGAGTGAAGAGATGGAGTGACTGATAAACTTAGGACTCACAAGAACAAGAATCATCCCGTCAGCAACTTTCTACTGCGTTTGGCCATCTTCTCGTGTTCTTTCTCTGCTACAGCATCCGGGAATAGTTTTGGAAGCTTTGAAGGGAGATGCCATGTTATCACTGACTCATCAGCGAGTTCAAGGGAGAGGTTACCTTGCTTGCAAGGTATTGTGAAGTTTCGGAAGTAAGCGACGTGACGACGTCCGTTTTCCTCCTTGCACGTGCCTTCTTTCCTTTTCTGGCTCACTCCTCACTGGCCGCTGGCGGTTTGTCCTACGCTCAGCCGACTCGATAACCTTCCACTGATGCAGAAATGCCACGAGAAGCCTGGCTGTGGCCACGTAACCGCACGCAAGTCTCCGCTATTTATTTTTTCTGGCATTGTACGCAGCATCACCACTAAATTTTTTCTCAGACAGTTTACAGGTCCACTACAAGTCAATGTTAGGTTCGAAACGGTGCCGAAAAAGGCAGCGCAAGGCTAGCGACGGGCGATTCGAGAACCGAGAGCGTCTTGACGTTCCCAAAAAGGTTTCCAGGTGTGCGCGTTTAACCATTCGCCTACTGTTGTCGTGGCGGCTTATATCGCCTCAACATAAGAGAGCTACAAGTGACAGAGAACGAGCTGATGCGTATTCCAAATGTGAGTGAGGTTTGATTGCTATCGGAATGAGTCAACTTACGACAAAGCCATGGCAAGTGAAGCCCAGACAGGGTCAAGGCGGATGTGCCTAATGGGGTAAAGGAAGCCTGCTGCGATCGGAATCGCAGCTATGTTGTACACCAGTGCCCACAACTGATGTACGTCTGAGGTCAGGGTATATTTTCCTCCATCTCTGGGGTCACTCACAAAGTTAAGCTTGATCCGCCGAAACACAGTAGCAGATAGGTCCACTAGGGTCAGAATACCAACAAGATCCGATGAAACAAGGATGAACGAGGCACTCGAGAGCGCCACATCGCTTCCCGACCCAATTGCTATGGCCACGTCGGCGGCAGCTAGTGCCTATGGAATAGTCAACTCCGTCAGGATCGGCCGCTGAATACTTTTAACACCCACCGGTGCGTCGTTGATGCCATCCCCAACCATGGCGACCACGCAGCGGTTGTTTAATCTTATCCTAGATATCTTTGATCTCTGCTTCTTCGGAGCGTTCTCTTGAAGCCAACGAACCTTGTCCGCCTAACCATGAACAATTGTCAGCAGGTAACAAGTGAAGTATTACTCGATGTTTCACACCTTTTCGTGAGGTAATACGCCCGCAATTACGTTAGATTCAGGAATGCCTACTTGCTTTGCCACGGACTTTGCAGTGGCCACGTCATCACCGGAAATCATCCAAGTTGCCAATTTCTGGGACTGTAGGTGCGAAACCACAGCTTTGGCGTCAAGTCGGAGGGGATCTGTGATAGCAAACAAGAAGAGGATTTTGAATGTGCTAGCCTCCGATGCTTCTGCCGCATTGTCTTGGCGAACAGCAAGTAATACAACACTTTTTCCCTCCGATCTCCAGGACTCCAGCCGGTCAGCGAACTCTGTCGGAACCTCTGCCCTATGTTCTGCCATCCACGCCTCACTTCCGATGGCTACTGAACAACCCACGTCTTGGGATGTAGCCTTGAGTCCCCGTCCAGGAATTTCTTCAACAGAGCTGAAAGTGTGAAGAATGGCATGGTTAAGCTCGCAATACGAACGAACAGCAGTAGCAAGCGGATGGGAACTAGATGTTTCAATTGCGGCTGCCAATCCAAGCACGACTTCGCGACTCCATGGGCTTCTGCTACACAAATCTCCGGTGTCTGTGACCGTCGGCTGTCCGCCCACTGTTAGAGTCCCCGTCTTATCAAAAATGACGACATCGAGCTGCGCGGCCTCCTGAAAAGCCTCGCCACCTCCACGAGCCAAGATCCCAAACTTGGCGGCAACACCGGAGCCGACTAGAAGAGCGGTTGGAGCAGCAAGTCCAATGCCACATGGACACGCTACGACAAAGACAGCGATAGCGAACTCGAGGGACCACAACGCTAGTGAAATCGATTATCAACAAACAGCTCCATATCGAAAAGAAGAAACTCACGCCATCCCCCTACGTCTTTATCAAGGTAGCTACGTGGGAGTACGTTACCCAGTCCTAGACTAAGCCATACGGTCCAGGTAAGGAGGGCAAGTAACGTGACCACGGGCACGAAATAACTCGTTAAGCGGTCAGCGAAGCGCTCTATGGGCGCTTTTTTTATCTGGCTCTCCCTGACTACGTTGATGACATGATCGAGCCTACACTTGGGTGAGGATCGCATTACTTGACATAAATGATGAAGGTACTGACATGGTTTTGCCCTCTGTCACATCTATTCTCACATCTACAGCCTGACCAATGTTAATAGTTCCCAGGAATACATGGTCTCCGGAATCCTTCCTGATTGGTTTAGATTCCCCTGTCACCGCGCTCTCATCAAACAGAGAGGGACCGGAGACAACGATACCATCAATCGCAGGTGTGGCTCCTTTTGGCACTCGAATTACATCGCCAGCTTCCAGGAGATCCGCAGGGACCTTCTGTACTTTGGAACCGGAATTCGACATCTGAGCTGCTGTATCTGCGTCTGTGTCTCCCTTTTCTATGTCGTGTTTTTCGCTGGGAAAGCTGGAAAGCTGTCTTGTCTTGTCTACGAAACCCACGAGGAAAGCTTCTGCTGGCTTCAACTTTGCTAGGCTTGTAATCGCATCGCTGGTTCGATTCTTGGCATACGCCTTTATGTATCTGCCTGGCCTGGGGTCAGATGTCCTCCTCATCACGGCGGGAAAGTGGCGTACCAGTGAGTAGAAACATCGTTAGGAAGACGACGGAATCAAAGTAAGTTGACGTATCGGCGTGGCGATCTGGGGATGGTGGACTCGAGGCCGCGAGGGCTAGCAAAACGATCGAGGAGAAATAGGCCACCGAGACTCCAGATGATACCTGCCAAAACGGGGATACTTGAATTAGCGACGGCGTCCCTGGCGTTAGCTGTGAAGACACGTACCAGCAAATCCATACTCCCAAATTGAGTAAAACGTCTCCATACAGGCGTGCGACTTCCCTTTCTCCACAGAACATATATGTCCTTCAAACCTCGCCTATGGAAGCTTCCAGCGCTATAGAACATCACAGGCGTAGCCAAGAAGAACAAGGACCATTGGATCCGCGATGAATTTCCCGTCCACATCGGTTCCATGAAAAAAATTCTGACAGAGTTCTTTGGTGATACTAGGCTCAAAAAGAGGACACCAATGACGAAAGTGGGAATAGCAATAATAGCAGAAACCGCAAGGCAGTAGAGGAGCTGTCGCTTTTCCCTTGCCTGTGCGGACAGAGCGCGGTCCTCGAGAGAGGGTGTTTTATGTACCGTGACCTGGAAAGGGGGGCTGTTGGAAGACGCGATGGCGGCGACAATGTCACGTATGGTGAAGGTGGGTGGGGATGGGTCATAAGTGAGACGAATAACGGGATCCCGGAAAGTTGGTGCTTCTGTGTATACAATCTGACTCATTTTGCTGAGGCATTGCATAACCTTTTCAGGACAATGGCTAACGGGGGTCTATTAGTCTTTGCGCAAAATTTCTGCTACAATGACTTACTCGCAGAACATGCCCTCTATGTGCAGAGCAATGGTACGTCGCACTAAGGCAGTGTTTGGAGAATCCGACGTCGTTTTGATAGGCTCCACGGTGACCACAGACCCTTCGAATCCTGCAGCTTTCATAACTTCTTGCGCTTCCTTGATTATATCCCTGCTTTCAACAATAAATGAGGCAGAATTTCCGATGAGATCGACCGAAACATCTTCGACTCCTTCCAACTCGGAAAGTAACTTGGTGACGGTGGAAGAGCACGAGTCACGAGTCATCCCCGCGACAGTGAGAGTGACACAAAGGGGCCCGTTCACTTCGACGATTGCCGCTTCTAGGTTTTGGGATTTTACTGATACAACTTCAGCTTCGTACCCTATGCTTCTAATAGTCTCGAGTAGGTCCTCTATGATAATGTTGCTATCCAAGGTCGCAGTGGCTGAACTTCCGAGAAGCGAGACGGACACATCATGCACGCCAGATAGTTCGGTCAATGCCTGAGTCACCGTCGTTGTACACGATGCACAAGTCATTCCACCGACCGAAAGCGTGAGAAAACGCTGCTGGCGCGAGTGTTTTGAGGATGTCCCCGCTTCTGCTTCTAGTATATCAGGCCTGCTTTTGAAATCGTGCTGACAAAAATGGCATTGTTCCAGATGCTTCTTAAATTTATGCGAGGGTATCGAGAGAAAAGAGCGATCCGGTGGTCGATCAAGGTCCACGTTTGTGGCGTCAGCAATATCGAAGCCGGCATCTTCAATCGCCTCCCTGATAATGAGACCTGATAGTGAGGTAGGATGGTCTACGGTTACACGTTGAGAACGAATGTAAATGTGGAGTGAATAGGTGGAAGGGCCTGGAGAGAGTTGTTGAAGAATATCCTTGATGGTTTCAACGCAACTGCAATTGAGAATATATTAGCAGATCCCGTGGGGTGGGGAGTCAAGAAGTAGCGGAAGGTAGTAACCTTCCACAATGAAGATTGGAGATAAATATTGTTGTTGTAACTTGATCGCGGTTATTCACTGACATTGACGCGAAGAAGTCTAGCGATAAGAGATGGTGGTGGGTTGTCGTTAAAAAGAAGGAGTATATGACTGGGACGTATCAATTAATTGAAGAACTATCTCAGGCTATCGAGGTCACGGTACTGTATGCTCTGCATGGAACCAGGCACCGAAGGTCACATGCTCAGGCTTAATATTCTATTTGGCAGTCTGATTGGCTCATTTTGCTTGATCCGGCCCATCCTGGGTGCAGTTTTTCCCAGGTAATCGTCCTTCCTCTTCGGGCTTCCATCAGCCACGAACTTGAAAACAGGAGAATACAATGCACGCCACCGACCACGCACTTGACCCGCATGGGAACACGTGTCAATGGGGGCGTCAGTCCTTCGTGAGTCACCGTCACCATCGTCGTAACCTCGTCGTGTGGTAGTTCGGGTTCAAGGGGCCCTGATTTTCTACACGTTCTATTGATCTGGATGGTGCCAATGCGGTTCGGAACACGTTATGACAGAGTCTAAGCTAGCATCTTCCAACCATGCCATGTATATTCCTCGAAAGGTGTGCTCGTCGTGTAGAGGGCATGCTACTAGTATCATCACAATCAGTTCTGCCAATGAAGAGGCCTATGTACAGTCGTAAATCACTCGTGAATTTCGTACAATGCACGTTTCATCCTTCGCGCCCTCAATACTTGAGAAACCACATGCTCCATGCCACGAGGATGACCGGCACGATGCTTACCATCTCTCCTAAACCTGCGTATTCTGGAGCGATGCGGACCTTTAGAAATGCCCCCGCGGCCAATGAGACCGCGAAAAGGTTGTAAACGAACGACCATGCGAAATTCAGGTACACCCGCCGCACCGCGCCACGCGAAAGGCGAAAGAGAGCTTCCAGTGCACGGGCGAGGTCGGGCGCGAGGACCACGACATCTGCCGCGCTTCGAGCAACATCCGTCCCGCTGCCCATGGCAATACCAATATCCGCGGCGGCAAGTGCCGGCGTGTCGTTTGTCCCGTCGCCAACGAACATGACATGTGCCCCTGTCGCCTGAAGCGCGCGCACGCGAGCAACTTTGATTGTGGGTAGGCAGCCACCGACCGCACACTCGCTCGGGATGCCCAGCTCTTTCGCGAGGGCGCGAACGACGGGAGATGCATCGCCAGAGACGATGTGCACCTGAATCCCTTGGCGTTGAAGAAGGTCAATGGCAGCTCGAGCGCTAGGACGTGGCACGTCGGATAGTCCGAAAAAGGCAACAACCTCGGTGTGGAAAGTGACGGCGAACATGGTCAGGGCCTTCTGCGCCATGAGGGATATAAGTGGTTCATTTTGTAGGTCGAGCCAGCTTGGGCTGCCGCCACGGACTCGGACGCCATCGTGTGTTACTTCGAGACCTTGGCCCGTGATGGACTGAACTTCGCTCGAGAGTGGCACTGCAGATAGATGCGGATACGTGGCGCGGAGGTGCTCAGCTACTGCTTTCGAAACAGGATGCGAGCTCTCGGCGACAAGTGCCATGATCGTGCCTATCGCGTCTTCGCGCAAGATGTGGGCCTCCACGATAGCCAAATGGCCAGATGTCAATGTACCAGTCTTGTCAAACACGGCAACGGTTGTATTCTTGGCGCGTTGAACGGCGGTCGCAGTCTCCAGGTTCGTTAGTACTAGCAGCGGGACAGTTAGATGTATGAAACAAACTTTGAACAGCACACCCTCCCTAATTGCGACGGCACCAGTAATGACGATGACCATCGGCACACACAGCAACATAGCGCACGGGCACGAAACGACCAGCACCGCGATCGCGTATCGCAGCGCCGTCACGCCGGCTCTGTTCATGTCTTCCCCGCGGACGCGCAAGCCTACGATAACCCATATCACGAAAACTGCCAGTGCCACCGCCAGGGTTACCGGACCAAACCACCCAGCCACACGATCCGCCAGGTCTTGAATAGGAAGGCGCTCCTCCTGCAGACGCGTCACAAGCTCAGCAAGCTCGGCGAGGGTACTCTCCGCGGGCACTCGGGTGACTTCCATATCGATGGAAGAAGTTATGTTCCAGGTACCAGCGATGAGGGGGACGCCAGGGGCCTTGTCAACGGGCCGACTCTCGCCTGTCAGAGTGGACTCGTCGGCTTGAGTTGATCCTCGCAACACAATTCCATCCGTAGGGACAAGCGTGTTCGCAGAGACGCGAAGTACGTCATGAACTTGAACTAGGCTTGCATGAATAGACGTGACCGTGGTGCCTTCTGACGAGACCAGCTGAACATGATCCGGTTGCAGCGAAACCAAATCATCAAGCACTGATGAGGCGC
Organism: Lactifluus pinguis; assembly: GCA_003313945.1. NCBI lineage: Eukaryota > Fungi > Basidiomycota > Agaricomycetes > Russulales > Russulaceae > Lactifluus > Lactifluus pinguis. Next base: position 47,658 of record QLPA01000953.1, read on the forward strand.
GTCGGCGTGCATACTCCGAGATAAGCCGGCCGAGGGTGATTAGGGTCAATAATAGCGCCGGTGTTTCAAAGAATGGCATGCTGAATCCATGACCTGCGGCTTCCGTCACAAAAGCGACGAACGAGAAAAGATATGCAATCGTAGAGGAGAGAATAACGAGTACGTAAATATCGAGGACGTGCTGTAGGAAAAGAGTGCGATATGCGGTAGAGTACAAGGGTGCGCCAACATAAATTTGTATGCATGTCGCTAGAAAGAGAGAAATCGCGCCATATTTGATCGGGCTAGGCCGTAAAGGCGCCCAGGCGAGTACCATCACGGGGACGCAAAGAATGGCGGATATGAGGGTACGGCGGAAAAGTGAACGGATTTCTTCGCGAATCTGTGCGCTGGAATTGGAGCTAAAAGGAGAAAGCAAGGAACCGCCGAAAGGGGCAAAAACGTCCAAAACCGAGCGAGGTTCTATAATAGCGGCGTCGTACTGAACGTCAAGAACTATGCTAGATGTTGTGCGTGACGTCCCGAGGAGCTTCACGCCCAGAGGAAGGCTGGGGTATTCGCTGGGCATTCCAGCATCCGACGATACTTTGATGCGAAGCAACCTGTGCTTTCCCTCAAGAAGAGGTTCGTCAACCACGGCGCAAGCAAATCCAGTAATCTCCGTGACTCTCTTTGCTATGTTGGGAGGAAAGGCAAGACCCTCTCTGTATCTCAGAGAAGCTTGTCCAGTGAAAGCATTAACCTTGACATCGTGAACCGAAGGAAGTGTAAGAAGCGCCTTTGACACCTTTGTTGTACAGGACGCGCACTCCATTCCCTCAACAGATAGAACGAGTGTATGGACGCGGCCACCACCTTCTGCAGCTACAAGATCGGGGGCCAGGTGGCCTTGAATTTGCCTTGTAGATTTCGTGTTTTTCTCCTTTGCACCTGGGTTATGGACACGACGGTGGTGGGGTTTGGGTGGTCTGACGCGCCAGTCGATGAGGCAACAACATGCGACTTCGAAAAAACGTCCAAAGGTGGCTTTAGACAGACACTTGGAATTTCGGGCCTTGCCAGACTGGGGATGATCTGTGAAGCGAGCGGAATCTTCAATGGACGTGTCATGGGATACTACGCGGGTGATGTCCTGATGACCTTTGCAACAGTCTTCGCTACGCTCGACGCCTGTTTCAAGCTTTTGTTAGCAAGACGCGCGCTGAGGTGACAGTGGAATTTACATACGAGGAGTGTCGAAAACGGTCGCATTGTGCATGCCTTCGGCAGATAGGCTGGTACCAACACAACAAGGTTCTTCACATGCTGAAACAGGTTGAGGGGGGCCCGGGCAAGCGGTGCAGGAACTGGTTTCTGGAGGAGGGTGACCGTCTGAGTCGCTCTGGTATCTGAAAGAAAAGGAAGAACCTCTTACCTTGTTGGCGTACGGTAGTTTGAGGATCAACGCAGCATCTATCCTTGCAGCTGAGACCTTGTTCATCAACATCGCAAGGCGCTAAGTCCGAAAGTAAGCAACGAGGAGAGGCAATTCAAAGGGACTACATCAGCGCACTTTGTCCGGAGCCGGAGCGAGGCCGGCAGCAACTGGAAGGCAAGCCCCGAGAAGATCTCTGGCATCCTCCTTGACCATCTGGAATACAATCACCAACAATATATTGTATGTCTTGGTGTTCGATCTCTCCATCCTGTGCTAGTTGTCGATCTTGGTCCGCCTGGCACCATGCATCGCCGACGGGAGTAGAAGGAGAATTAACACGGAGAACGGAATTTGCGTGAGATTCCTGGATACAAGCGTTTTCTGGCATAGCCAGATATTGCGATGGGAATTGGGGATGTCGGGATCAGCAGAGAAGAGAGAGATGAGGCCTCGATGAGGTTTGATTTTAAGTACTGTACAGTACAGTACCTGGCGAAGCCGCGCAAGAAGAAAATTCCCGTCAAACTCTATATCTCGCTAAAAAAAACTCCACAAATTTGCATGAAAACTACACCACTGTGTTCAGCACATTCTAACCTATCGTTCTAAATTGTACGGAGACTGACAGTTTTTGGATCTCCAATATTATATACTTAAATTTGGGAGAATCAAGACGATTGTTGCCTTTCCGTGTGTTAAAATACGCAAATACAGAAATAACAATAGCGTGTGCGTTCTTATGGTACTCTCGTCTGTGCTGATACATAGCCCGAGGATGAGATAGGCCGTGATCAAAATGCAATAGGCCATCAGGAAACCTGAAGGAAACTTTTTGGACTTCAGTTGTACAAGCGAAAAAGGTCAAAAAAAGTGTTTGTACATTTCCTGATGACCACTGTATCCTTCAAGTTATCCCCCATGATCAGATAGTACCTCCCCAAGACTGCGACGCCGTCTCAACTTGTCCTAGCCCACATAGATGATCCCATCACAAAGTAACCTGGATATGTCTACAAGGCTACGTATGATGTTCTCTTCCATTAGTGAGTCAACCGTGGAGCCAAGTGGATCCGCTGTGACTCACCCACGCTTGTGCTTGCAGGTATGTCATCTAAGGCCAAGGAATGGGCAGAAAAAGGTGAATAGTATGGATGTCCACCCGCCAAATTGGGGTAATTTTGATGGACAAGGACGCCACTGCCAAAGCCGCGATAGATCCACCAAAGTACGGCACAGAAGACGATGGTATTAATGTTGAAGAGATATATGAAAAGGCCAGCAAAGAGCAGGAAGAGGAAAATGTGTATCAGTGGTGTCGCTTCTGCCACCAAAGAAAAGCGTAAGTCTTCGAAGCCGCGGCAAAAAGTGCACAAATCCGGGCTGCGTCACGGAGGGGCCGTGGAATCTGAGTGATCCGGAAGTAGTCATTACCACCAGCATGGCATAGGTAAGGCAGATAATCAAGCTCAAGAACAAAAGAGAGTTCACACAGATGACGTAATTCTGGGAGAGAAGGGCGACGGGGTAGCTCAAGTGACAGGGATGGAAGATAGAGATATATGCTCGCATCGGCGAGGAGTGCGTATATATTTTCGAGATAGAACGCTGACTTCTCCTGGGGATCTGGCTTGAGGTCGGCGACAGTTGCCGAAATCAATACTGCAACCGTGACGGAAGTAGATAGACCGGTCTATCGATTTTGACTTGATGTGTGAACTGATGGAGATGCTTATAAACTGAGGGCTACAAAGGTAAGACCGCTGTCAGCACCTTTCATCCTTCTTCCCGTGTACTTTCTCTAGCATTCGGAAATAATTGGGGAAGAACAAAATCGAGTTATCCGCGCGACGAAATTGGCGAGGAAAAGGCTAAGGGAGAGGTAACACTCGGTGGAGACATCGCTACCTCGACATTTATATTGGGTGCTATGAATAGTAAGAAGGGGTTAGAAATCTTTCTTGAGTGAGTGAAGAAGCTAATTATAAGTTACTTACAAATTCCTACCAATAGGGTGAAGATGGCGGCGCAAACAATGTAACCAATAGCACAAAGCCCTTGTTGGCACTGCCAGTCACACGTTCACGAACCGTATAGACACAGTCCGAACCGACATGAGTCAGCTATGGCTTGGCTAAAAGGCCTCGTGCAATCAGGTGTCTACTACACCATCCACACCCCTCACGATATTTCTGAACCTCGAGCGAGACCAGCCTAGTAATGCCGCCGTCCATTGATAATCATCGGCACTCCAAGTCTGAATGGGACCAACACCCCATCGGTGAGCAACCTCGCTCTTCTTTCGGCCATTCCGAGAGATGTGCGCTGAAACCCTCATAAGAACGTTTGCACATCAAGACGATCACTTTCTCTCTGTCTGGCCGGGGTGAACGTCGTGAATACAACATCATCATAGAGAGTAGCGAGAGGTGCGTTTTCGATCTTGTGATACTCTCGTGTGTGCTAATACATCCGATGAGATAGGCCGTGCTCATTTATCGCGATATGCAATATCCTCATCCTCCGCGAGCTGATAGAGGTTCCCGGAGAGTACAAAGACAAAGCCGTCTCGTATGATTTCCTCGAGAAGCTTGTCCACGACTACATGGAGAAGCCAAAAAGCAACCTGCATGTGTTTGAAGCACTAAAAGCGATGTCTAGTTCCCCCGGGGAGTCGCATACTGGTCGAACCAACACCCGTTCCCCGGGCCATAGCTCACGTAAGCTCGTGGCTGCAGGAGGAGTGCACTTCAACCCGGTCTTCACCGCCCCAAAGTTCTCCCCGATAAGTGACGAGCTCAGTCTCTTTGCAGGAGTGGGGATTTTGCTCGTGCATGGTTGGGTCGTTGATCCTGAGAGTGAAGAATACCTCGCCGTCTCGCATGTAGAGAACTACGAGTCGGCGCAGGATCTGTTAGCCGATGATCTCACAGAGAAGAAGAAGTACAAGGACGGTGAGTACCTCCTTGAGTCCTGCCCTTCGTGGGTCTTGTGCTGATGCCGACTCAAGCGGTCAAGAAGTTCTTACATCACTCGTGCTCGCAGTTCACGGCCTACGGCCGGACTCGTCTTCTTACCTTGGCCGTGCACAGAAACTCTAGCTTGGAAGAGCCGGTATCTCCACCGCCTAGCGGTACTACCCCTGAGCTCAACTCAGCCTCGCACCTCGAACTCTTCGCGCTCTTGCGTAACTCGCACGTCGCGGTGCTTTGCAGGCACGCCAATGAGTTGTATACCCTCGTGACCGACCACCGGTTCCTGAACCATTCGGGCGTGGTCTGGCAGCGCCTCCTGGAGACCGGTCATGGTCGAGCCGAATATTTTGACAGCGCTTTCCGGCACGTCCACCCAGATGTGGAGGATTTTAAGGGACACTTCGATGGGAGCTTTCTTGGCAAAGAAAGTCACCACCACCATGAGCACAGATTCAGTAAATTCGTCAGCTCAACTAAACAGAAATGTATGTACTCCGTGCCATCCTATGCCGCGCTTTCTTTTGCTGACTATCGAAAATCTTTTCTCGTCGTTTTAAGTTGAACACATTTTCAAGTCGCATCATGATTCGCATCACACGAACCATCATGATGCCCCTAGGGGGAGTAACTAAATGGCGTCAGTTCGACGATCCTCGGCGAGGTGGTTGTTGCCAAGGCTCGACCCGGCTCGGCTACGGCTTGGCTCATTTTGGTATGACCCAAGCCCGAGCCGAGTCGTGCGAGCCATTTCTGATTTACCTTGATAAACCTTTTTTTTTTCTTTTTTTTTCTTTCTACATATCTCCTTTGCACCTCCTCCTTCCACCTACCCTAATAACCCGTGGTTTGTTCTCCATTACTTTCATCTTTCTGAGGAAGATTACAAGTTGAGAGCTAGAAGGTTGGGTCGAAGGGGGAGACGTATATCGCCTCGCTTTTCGCTCATAACTCTTTGAGTTCCTATCTAGCTGTGCGCTCATCTGTGCTCCTTTCATCATCTCTTCTCCTATTCCCTCCTTCCCCCCAATTATCTTCTCTCCCTCCAAATGGCACAACGCAACCCACCTTTCTCATCCCCTTCATCTGGATAGGCAGCCAAGGACTTTCCCTCAGTTGCCGCACCCTCCCTTTACGCAACATTATCTTTCCGATTCCCTCCAACCGCGGGCAAAGTTTGCTCCGGTCAAGGTCAGTCCATCACCCGGCTATTGGCCTTGCCCTAATCAACCCTTGAGAGCACTCATTCACAACTCACTCGTTTTTTGCAGGGGCTCGCGTCAAATATCCCCCGAGGGGTTCTCCACTGCGCTGCAACACCTCACGTCCCTCCTTGAGTGCGGAGAGTGCGCAACTTCCGCCAAGAGTGGGGCAGGTTCCGGTCTATAGTGCGAGGGTGGAGGACCGGACTGGAGTGGTGTTGACGATGGGGCCAACGTGTACGTCCAGCTCGCCATCGATCGATCGATCGTTTATCTGAACTGTGAAACCTTGCATAGCCCGTCTGCACCCCTTCCTCCAGGACAACACGACCCTCTCCCGTCATTCCTCATCGCCTCATCTTGAATACCCACCTTCTGGGTCTCGGAGACCCACATCAGCCACGCCACGCCCACGCACCTTGTAACAAGCCCGGCATCATCGGCATCTACACTGCCCGATTCCGTACTATTTCCTTCCACTAAGGAAACAACCCCAAACCGTCACGGTCACCCAAGCCATCAAACGTTGCCTCTTGGTCACCATGGGTGAGGATCACCTGCTTGATTACTTGCTCGATACCCGCCGCACGCGACCTTTCATGCCAAGATACCTTCAGGCGCAGCCGCCTACAATGGAACGAAATTAATTGTTTTTCCCGATCGTAAAGACTTGTTTTACCCTGTAACCACGTAGAGCCCATCTAGTGAGGATTAAGTCTATGTTATAGCAGGATGCAAATCGGATTTTTTTTAAACAAAACGACGTTTTACATATCGGGCCATCCTTCTTGATGGTTCGCGTTGACAGATATGCTTTAAAACGAGCTAAACGAAATCAACTCCAGACATGAATTACTTTAGTTGAAAACAGGGAGTATCACGGGTGAAATAATGTATATTTGCACTTGATGGCTCTGCCAGGATCTGAATCATAATGCAACTATTTGTGGTACTCAGGCTCTAGGTAGGCCAATCCTAGTACACTGGTAGGTTCGTCCTGATTACCAATTGACCGATCAAGTTGCGCATGGCCATCTGACATGATCATACGGAGGGGTCGAAAAGTTTATAATAACCGAAGGGAGCATACCACAAAACGCACAGATACAGAAAAGGGATGCACTAAAATTCGATACGCGAAAGAACACTTCACTCCCAATATTTGCTACAGCTCAGCTCAGCCCAAGAAGGTACTACCAAGGTGATCGTACGGTACGAGAATAATGGACCTTGACACAGTAAACATACGTCAAAACCGTGCAACAACAAATTGACGAGCCATGATTGCTACTCACCTCAGCCATGTGTATTTTTTGAGGGGTGACGCGGGAGTTCCAGTTAACTATAGATGTTCCTTTCTTAGGTATCTTCACTAGGGATCCGACAAAACAAACGAACTGCGAAATGTAAAAGTAGAGAGGTGGGGATAGGTGAAGCTGTGAAGGGGAGATGTCGAAATCACCCAGAGGAATCTGTAGTTGAGCGGAGATCCCCTGTAGGTTGGCTGCTAGGGACTGGCAATTTGGGGATCGATAATGGAGAGTCATGCAGGATAGTTTGAGGGCCGGTAGCTGTTTCATTGTATTGCGAAGTTACACTGGCACCGGCTACTTGCGTTAAGGGGCCAAGAATGGTGTCGTTTTCAGGGGAGATACGAGAGAGGGTGACTTTCCGCGTGTCCGAAGCATAATCGGGTTGAGTCATATATAGGCTGGAAAGAGCAGGAATCAATGAAGACAATGGGGTATCGGAGCTTTTCCGGGGGTGATGGTCTGGGTTGGTGCACAAAGGATATGACACCACTTGGAACTTATCGATTGTGGGTGCCGAAGAGTCATCAGAACCTTGATGCAGGTCGATATAAAGACGGCGGAGGAGGAAGACAATGAAGTGGGGAACGCTTCCGTCGCCAGTCTTCTGTGCTTTTTGAACGATTTCATTCCACAAGGAACAGAAGTCATGCTGCAATTCGGGGAGAGTATGTCGTATGTCAAATTTGGAAGCCGTTTGGAGGATACAAGAGGCCGCGTCGCCAGCCATAACCCGATTGTTGCCGGAAGAGACGTTCGAGATTTTGCGAGCCATGTGGACCAAGTTGGCGAGTAATAGGCTATCATCGCCCTGAGCGAGATACCTTATGATGTCGCTTTCCGATTTTCCGAGTTGGTCCGCAGCGAGTTCGATCCAACGGTCGTCTCTTTCCTCCACATTCGCTATGATGTCAGCGACAATCGTTTGTGCGCATAAACCAATTTCCTCGCCGCTTCTATTCGGGCTTCTCAGACGACGCCCCACTTCAACGGATCGCACCAGACTCTGGTCCGTAGTCTCTGAAAACAAGTCCCAGAAAGCTGTGCCTCGGGTTTCGTCGGCGATCTTCACGCACATTATGAATCGCTTAACTTTTTCCGGCTTGGTGACCGAACCAGACGAGAGGGTACGGTTCAAGAATGCCACCAAAGCCGAAGAAAACTTCCTGGAATCCAATGTCGCGAGGCTACGCAGGGGATCTCGGACGATTCCGTTTGAGGTATAAAAGCCATGGATATACTCAAAAAACCGATCCAGCTGGTCGTCTGAAGCGAAAGCATGGGCATTAAATGTCCACTTCAAGATGAAGCTGTCAATCTTCGTTGATGTTCTAGTAACCTCCTCTCTTGCAAGCTTCTCAAGTCCTCTTGAGAACCCTATGGAGTATTTGGAGGCCATGTCACGAAGGCGCTTCGAGAAGAAGGATAGATATAATATGCCGGCATAGACGCGAAAGACCAGCGAAGAAAGTGGCGAATAGTATGGGCTGTCCACCCACAGAAGTGGCAAGATTGTGACGACCAAATACCCCGCTCCGAAGGCCGCAATCCACCAAACTACGGCGAAGAAGGGTGTGTGATTAATATTGAAGAGATATATGAGTAGGCCGGCAAAGAACAGGAAGAGGGAAATGTGTATCAGGGAGGGTATCGCCTCTGCCACCGATGAAAAGCGGAACCTTTCCACCCCGTGGGCAAAGAACGCACGCATCCGTGCCCCATCGTGAGGATTCCAACGCGATCTTTGAGTGATCCAGAGGTATCGGCGGGCCCATTGTTGTAACATTGACACCAGCAGAGCACAGGTAAGACTGATAGTGAAGCTCAAAAACCAGAGAGAGTTGACCCAAATAATGTATTTCGGGGGAGAGAAGGGCGGTGGGTTGAGTGGAGTGGCTTGATTGATAACCTGATTCTTATAGAGGTTCTCGAGATAAAATACGGACGCATCCTGCGGGTTTTGTTTGAGGTCGGCAACGGTCACCGTGATCATTATCGCAACAGCAATAGAGAATAAACCAGTCTATTATTTTTTTATGTTATGCAAAGTGAGATGAATGCTGGATGCTGAGGACTAACGAAGATGAGAATGCCGTTAGCATCTTTTTCCCAGCGGGCAGCTATCTTATTATCTTCTTCTTCTGTCATACTGCGATACATGCTGAAGAAAGGCGCAGAGCTATCGGAGAATTCCTGTTCTTCATCCCTCATCGTGTGGAAGGGGTCAGCTATTAAATAGATCAGAGAACTGTGAGCGTCATGACGAGACCAAAGGGTCAGGTAACATACCAATAAAGCTCGCCCTCCGAGACATGTCAAGGACTTTATCGCCAGATTGTACCATAGAAAAAGTGTCTGGTATGAAGTTGGAAATCTTTCGTGGGATAGGGTGTGAGCGAACCTCGAAACGCCAACCCGAGTAGACCAGCGAACGGGTTTGTGCTTGTCAAAAATTAATCAGCCAATAGCATAAAAGAGCGTGGGAGCGTGGGACGGAGCGCTTGCTTGTCAAACATGGCGGTCAGGTGATACCATATTATCAGTGGAGAACAAGGTGGGAATGGGATTCATTGGAGTCCCAGCTGCAGCATCCTTTGAAAACTAGCACCTCACTAGTGAATTGGATCCTTTGAGGTGGTCATCTCTGAGTCCTTGTACTACCTTCACACGATTCCGGATCATCATTCATCTTGTTTGTCCTTGTTCTGCCATCGAGTGGGCAGCGCCTTGCCTGAAGTAGTCTTGGCGTTACCGCAGTTTCCTTATCCCTTCCCATGTCACAGTATATTCGCTTGCTTGACTCTCTCACCGGCATGCGAACATCGTGTATGAAGCTGTCCAAGTAAAATCAAACTTTACGAGAAATACTGAGCCGCAATCAAGATCTAAGAATACGTCACCGCGGCCTATTTCTGGCAAACGGAGATCGGGAAGTTCTTTGAATGGGGGGAGTTCGAGCTGAGCAGTGTTCATGTCCTCAATCGGATATCATGGTGCGCTCTGGGAATCGCAATCGCAATCGCACCAACATCTTCGAGATAACCTGTGGAGCGACAGTATCATGATGTGAAATCGGATAACCTCCGTTAAGACCACGATGTGACGTACATGATGCTCCATGCAGGGGCATCACCTTTGTTTCAGAGAAAAGTGTGTGGACGTGTAGAAGCCCCCAGCATGCATCCAGCCTGGCCGGCATGACTGTGAGGTGATACCAAAGCTGTTCCAGGGGTCCTATCACAAATAGGCTTAAATATCTCATGTCAGTGCTGCCCACCGTCCATGAACAATAATTTTGTTAGAGAGATGTCTCATTTCTCGTACAAAGGGCAATCACGTCACTGTCAACTGACACTGGAAAGAACTTTTGCCTCCATTGCAGCACATGATTTGATAATAACTTAGAACTTAGTACCCGAGGCGCTTCAGCGCGGGAAGAGACAGGGACCCCGAGTTTCAGTATACGTAGTACATGTTCCGTCACGGTATTGATCGGAGAGGACACAGTGCGTACAGAAGACAGGAAAATGAGTCCCTGCTACTAGTAATAAGAACTCTACCTGCTTGTTTAAAGGGTCCGTGCGAAAAAATCCGTTATACGAAAGAGCGGCCTCACGTTCGTCTGTCCCAACGCCATTACGGCCGGAAGTAAGGGAGTTCCTACAGGCACCCTGGGGGGATGAAGATATGTCCAAGCCTGAGACAGGAACATTTCTAGTCAGTAGGATGCAAGTGGGACTCGGAATGCAATAACTGGACGCGATGATGAACATGGTCTTGGACGGTCGGATTCATTCACACAGAGGATTCTGTAGGTGAATGGAAGTCCTCCATAAGTCGGCTTCTAAGGACTGGCAGGGTGCTAATCGATGATGGGGAGGTAGTGCGAGGGGTGGTGATCGATTCGTGTTGCGCAGTTAGGCTGTGGCCAGCTGCATGTTCCAAAGAAACTGGAAGGGTATTTTCAGGAGAGAGTCGGATTTGGGAGAGAGAGCCCCCCGGAACATCATAATTATGTGATGATGGATCTGGGTTGTCTGAGCTGGTAAGAGCGGGATTCAAGGGAGGCAAGGGATGGTCTGGGTCCCTGCACAAAGGATACGACGTTGGGTCGAGTCTATGGAAGGAGGCTGTCGGCACGTCATCAGTGCCTTGATGTAAGTCAATATAGTGGTCGAGAATCTGTATGAGAATATAGCTGGGGGTATTGAAAACCCTGCCCTTCTGCGCTTCCGGAATGATTTCGTTCCACAACGTACAGAAATCACGCCGAAGTTCGGGAAGAGTATTTCGTATGTCAAATATGGAGAGTGATTGTAGAATAGTGCGGGTGATGGTGGTAGCCGTGTATTGATCGATCCCAGGAAGCGAGTAGAAGAGCTGGCGAGCCATGTGGATCCAGTTGGCAAGTAACACGCTATCATTTCCATGTGCGAGATACCTTCGAATGTCGTTTTCCGATTTGCCGAATTGCTCCGCAGCGAGCGCAATCCAACGGTCGTCCCTTTCCTCCACGTTTGCGATAATGTCGGCGACGATGGCTTGCGCGCACAAGCCAATCTCCTGGTCGCTTCTACCGTCCTTACTTCTCAGCAAATGGCCCACTTCAACGGATTGCAGGAGATCCTGGTTCATGACGAAGGTATTAAAAAGGTTCCGGAAAGCTCGGGCGTGGGTCGCGTCGGCGACCTTCACGCACATGACGAATCGTCGTATCTTGTCCGACTTGGATACCGAATTAGACGACAAAGTGCGGTTCAAGAACGCCACCAAAGCCGAGGAAAACTTGAAAGAGCGCAGCCTCGAGAAGCTACTGGCGGGATCCTCGATCACCTTCCGATTTAAACTATACAAGAAACCATGGATACAGTCAAAAAATTGATCCAGGTCACGATCCTCATTCAGAGCGTCGAATGTCCATTGCAGGACGAGGCCGTCGATGGCCGCTGACGAGTTTCGAACGACTTTTTCTGCTATTTTCGTCATGCCTCGTATGCATCTCTTGGAATAGTGATCGCTTAACCGAAAAAAAACCTCCGAGGCTCTAGAGCTGCAGCAAACCAACCAACTGAGAATTAAAAAGGTTGGACCTAATACGCCGGAAGATACCCGGAAGGCGAGTGAAGACAGTGGCGCATAGTACGGGCTATCTAGCCGCAGAATTGGCATGAATGTGATGAGGATGTATGTTGCCGTGGAAACTGCGACCCACCACACTACGGCAACGAACACGGTATGATTCACATTGAAGAGGTAAATGAGAAGGCCAGTGAAGAAAAGGAAGAGGGAAACATGTATCAGGGTTGGTATGGTTTCAACCACCCAGGAAAACCGCATTTTTTCGACGCCATGGGCGAAGAATGCGCGAATCCGGGCTCTGTCATGTGGACTGTACCGTGGCCTCTGAGTAATCCGGAGGTATCGGCGGGCCCATTGCTGTACCAGTGTCGCCAGTAAAGCACAAGTAAGACTGATAAGTAAGCTCAAGATCCAGAGTGAGTTCACCCAGATCACGTACGTCGGCGGAGAGAATGGTGGTGGTGTAACAGGCGTGACAGGGATGGATGGTCGAGGTACGTTAGAATCAGCGAGAAGCTGAAGCTGATAGATATTCCCAAGGTAGAATGCGGACGTTTCCTGGGGATTTGGCTTGAGGTCGATGACCGTCACCGCAATTAATGCCGCAACGGCAGCGGAAAACAAGCCGGTCTATCATGATGGTTTTGGTATTTGAGTAATGTTGACGTTAAGCTGAAGACTCACGAAAATGAGAACGCCATCAGCATCCTTTTGCCAGCGTTCCGCCATCTTATTGTCTTCTTCCTCTGCCAATTTGAGATACATGTTGAAGAGAGGAGCTGAACTGTCGGCATATTCAGACTGTTCTTCATCGCGTACAGGGTGAACGGGGAGACCTAGTTTATGGGTTATGAGATTCACGAGGGCAAGGCTGAGCAGGGTAACATACTTGTGTGACTCCCTTTCCGTGGCATGTTGAGGACATGGTCACCAGGTTGTGCCATTGAATAAACCCTGGATTGTGAGGAAAGCTTTTTCGTGTGTTGGGGTGCAAGGTGTTAGAAGAGGAGCTGCACAGGAGTCATTTTTAACGACCAACTTGAACGTGCACACACGAGGGGGCAATGAGGCATCTTTGTGAGTTGAAGGGCAAGGTGTTGGAGGTATAGTCACATCACGAGGGAGACCGTGGGAGGGAGAAACTAGACCAGCATAAATGTCCAAACAAGATGCGGAAGCGGAGGAAGCTGCCGGTGGCATCGAAGCCTTGATGTGAATTGACGTAACTTGGAGGCGGCATACCTCCCTGAGGATATTGACAGCCTCAAACGAACTCATTAACTTACTAAGTCACTGTCGGAAGAGTATTTCATTAGTCAAATCTTCAATGTGGGACCAGTCTGAATCAGGGGTTGAAGAAGAGCCGACTTAGTCATGCTTCAAAAAGCCATAATCACGTGCCCTTGTGGTTTCCGATTGTTTGAACAAGAAAATTAGCAAAGGATTTCATCAAACGGGAGGAACCAGTGCTTTTACAAGCCTGCGACGTATAGTTAATAGAGACAGCTTGAAGGGCGAAAGTATCATTCATTAGGCGTCCACGGGTATGTCCGTGACTAATAATGACCACTGGCACCACTTGACTCGGCCACAAGTGGGCTCATGCACTAGCATGACGCCACTACCTATTTCCATCACCGCGGATAGAGTCGGATGACGAAAGACCTTCGGTTATGATGATGCTGTATTTATAGGTCATGAATCGATTGAGAACCTGTATTCTTGATCATCGGTACGATGGCCACAGCTGATGTTATTTTTTATACCGCCAAGGTCTGTGTTGCCGCCGCTCTCTGACACTATAACTGACCTCGTGGGTCCCCAGGTTTGCCCATTCGCCCAACGGGTTGGTCAAGCCAGCTTTGGTCTACTAGTCCGTGTGGCGTTGACTCCTCTCATCAGGTGGAGCTTGCCTTTCAAGAGGCAGGCGCCGACGTGACAAGGTATGAGATCGATCTTCAGAACAAGCCCGAGTGGTACGTGTCACGAGTAAACCCAGCAGGCAAAGTCGGTCGCGCCTCCCTATAATTAGTTTTCAACTCATGCTCATGTCGTTCAATGGCATGGACTAACCTACAGGTCCCAGCTGTCGTGTATGGATCGCCCCGGTCAGAGCCTGAAAACCCGTCTGTAGAATCGGCCAAGCTCGCCGAGTCATTGGTCTTGCTCGAGTTCGTCGCGGACCTGTACCCCGGTTCTGGTCTACTGCCTCACGACCCAGTGCAACGCGCGCGGGTGCGTTTCTTCATCGACACGGCCTCGAACAAGCTACTTGCGTCCAGTACCCCTTTCTTCTACCGCGGTGAGGACCCGGAACGCTTCATTGAAGCACTCGCGGAGGTTCAAGAGTTGCTCTCCCCGAGCGGGTTCGCCGTTGGGGACCACTTTACGATCGCGGACGCCGCACTGGCGCCATTCCTTGGCCGCTGGGAGCTCCAACTTCGCAACGACGTCGGCAAGTATGTTGAAGGAACAGGCCCACACGTCCACGCTATACTCTTCCAGAGTGAGCGCTTTTTGCGCCTACAAAAGTACTTTGCAAATATCACAAGTCGCCAGAGCTTTAAGAATAGCTTTGATTCGGTACGTTCATTTGTGGCTGAGGCTTGCGCAGTCGCGGAATTGACCGAGTTTGATGACAGGATTACCTGCTGGGGAAAGCACAGATTAGGTTGGCTCGACAAAAGTAGCCAATGAATTGGCCAAGAAGGAAGACCATGTGATCTAATCAGAGGATTGTTTTGTTTTGTATTGTTTGAGCAAATAAAGAGACGATCAGTGTCAGGGACGCAAGTATACTAGTTTCTAGGGTCTGAACATCATGATCGTGTGTGACTTGATCCCGAGCCAGTCCACGGTTGGCTCCACGCGACTCACTAGTGGAGGGGACGTAGCTTTGTAGGCATATCCACGTGGCTTTTTTGATGGGATCGCCTCTATGTAGGCTAGGACAAGTTGAGACAGATTTGCGGTGCTGCGACCGCCGTCACGTTCAACGTGCCAGGAATACAACCGTTACCGTGTTTGACAAAACTGGCACATTGGCATTTGGCCGTTTGGCCATCGTGGAGGCCTACATCTTGCGCGAAGATGCAATAGGCACGATCATGGCACTTGTCTCGGAGAGCTCACATCCTGTTTCGAAAGCAGTAGCCGAGCATCTCCGTGAAAAGTATCCGCATCTATCTGCAGTTCCACTCTCGGGCGAAGTTCAGTCCATCAAGGGCCAAGGTCTCGAAGTAATACTCGATGGCATCCAAGTCCGTGGTGGCAGCCCAAGCTGGCTCGACCTACAAAATGAACCACTTATATTCCCTCATGACGCAGAAGGCCCTGGCCATGTTCGCCATCACTTTCCACACCGAGATTGTTGCTTTTTTTGGACTACCCGAGGTGCCATTGACCTTCTTCAACGCCAAGGGATCCAGGTGCACATCGCCTCTGGCGATGCACCTCCCGTCGTTTGTGCCCTCGCTAAAGAGCTGGGCATACCGAGCGTGTGTGCGGTCGGTGGCTTCCTACCCACAGTCAAAGTTGCTCGCGTGCGCGCGCTTCAGGGCCTTTCAGGCGACAGGGGCACGTGTCATGTTCGTTGGCGACGGGACAAACGACACGCCGGCACTTGCCGCCGCGGACATCGGTATTGCCATGGGCAGCGGGACGGATGTTGCTCGAAGTGCGGCGGATGTCGTAATCCTCGCACCCGACTTCGCCCGCACGTTGGAAGCAACCTTTCGCCTTTCGCGTAGCGCTGTTCGGCGGGTGTCCTCATCGCTCTAGAATATGCAGGTTTAGGAGAGATGGTAAGTATCGTACCGGTCATCCTCGTAGCGTGGAGCATGTGGTTTCTCAAGTATTGAGGGCGCGAAGGATGAAGTCGTGCATTGTACGAGATTCACGAGTAATTTATGACTGTACATAGTAGACCGTGACCTCAGGCTCTTCACTGGCAGAACCGATTGTGATAATAGCATGCCCTCTATTAGCTCTATACGACGAACACACCTTTCGAGGCATACATGGTTGGAAGATGTTAACTTAGACTCCGTCATGACGTGTTCCGAACCGCATTGGCACAATCTGGATCAATAGAACGTGTAGAAAATCAGGGCCCTTGAACGTTTCACACGACGAACCACAACCCACAACCCAAACAAGGACTTTCTCCACTCTTCTACAAAACGTTACGTTACTACCACTATAGTATGCTGCAATACTTGGACTGGTAGCCCTGATGAGGGTCATGACTCGGTGTAATGGAAACGAACTCAGGATAAGATGTAACAGCTCCCAGCTGAGAGCAAGCGAGAGCTCAAGTGAGATTCGATGTGCAGTTCAAATGGAGTAGAATATGAAGCTCCGAATGGAGAAATGGAAGAGAACGAGGGGGGTAAACGCGAGAATGCGGAAAGGCATGCGAGAATGGGAAAAAATCAAAGTGGGCACAATCGATGCCCTTACAACTGATCATTCGAAGGTATTTACGCTAGAATCCATAATAGCTACTAGTTTTCTACAATAAAGCTGAAACATGTAACTTATGAACGCGAGGAAATGACGAGCGGGTGCGCTCGGTTCTCAAATAAGACAGTGGTCTCGTAAAATGCGAAAGGCCTCAAGAATACAGTAGAACTATCTAAAACAGATACAGGTCAGTCTGGGACATGAAAGGGTATCGTAGAACGGCATGGGCGTCCGCCCCCAACGAGGAGCAGTCGTGATCCAATCCCAGGGCGCAGGTGACGATGGCATCTCCTTCCTCGGCTCCTCGGACCTCCCGCGGTCAATTCCTTCGGCGTCCAACATCTCCTACAAAAGCACCATTATATGAACAATATACTCAAATGGAACTTCTTGTCATTTACGACTTTAAACCTTCAACGTTTCAACATCGACAGTCATTTCGTATTACGTACTAGTACACACCTTGACTCATCATATCCACAGGCTCCAGTACCTCTTGTCATCACAATGACTAGTAGTCGGATGACAAACGACTTTCCTCTGGGTGGATTACGGTGATATTTATAGGCCCACATGAATCTTTATTTTGTGATTTAGAGTCTGTATTCTTGATCCTACCCCACATACGGTACGATGGCAACCGCTGATGTTATCTTTTATACCGCCAAGGTGTGTATTGCCACCGCTTTCTGACACTATAACTGACCTCGTGGGTTCCCCAGGTCTGCCCATTCGCCCAACGGGTTGGTCGAGTCAGCTTTGGCCTACTAGTCCGTGTGGCACTGACTCGTCTCATCAGGTGGAGCTGTCCTTTCAAGAGGCAGGCGCCGACGTGACAAGGTATCAGATTGACCTTCAGAACAAGCCTGAGTGGTATGCGTCACGAGTAAACCCAGCGAGCAAAGTTGGTCGCGCCTCCCAATGACTTGTTTTGGACTCATTCTCATGACATTCAATGGCATGGACTAACCTACAGGTCCCAGCTGTCGTGTATGGATCGCCCTCTTCAGAGCCTGAAAATCCGTCTTCAGAATCCGCCAAGCTCGCCGAGTCATTGGTCTTGCTCGAGTTCGTCGCGGACCTGTACCCCGGTTCTGGTCTACTGCCTCATGACCCGGTGCAACGCGCGCGGGTTCGTCTCTTCATCGACACGGTCTCGAACAAACTATTTGCTTCCAATGTCGCTTTCTTCTACCGCGGCGAAGCCCCGGACGGCTTCATTGAGGCGCTCGCGGAGGTTCAAGAGTTGTTCTCCCCAAGTGGGTTCGCCATTGGGGACCACTTTACGATCGCGGACGCCGCACTGGCGCCATTCCTCGGCCGCTGGGAGCTCCTACTTCGCAATGACGTCGGCAAGTATGCTGAAGGAACAGGTCCACGCGTACACGCTATAGTCTTCAAGAGCGAGCGCTTTTCGCGCCTACAAAATTACTTTGCAAATATCACGAGTCGCCAGAGCTTTAAGAATAGCTTTGATTCGGTACGTTCATTTGTAGCTGAGGCGGATTCTCTGGCGCAGTCACGGTATTGACCGAGTTTGGTGACAGGATTACCTTCTGGAGCAAGCAAAGATGAGGTTGGGCCGACGAAACTAGGCCAAGAAGGAAAATTATGTGATCTGTTTAGAGCGATTGTTTTGTTTTATTTTGTTTGAGCAAATAAAGAAACGATCAACGGTCAGGGACGCTGCAAGCTTCGTTTCCAGGGGTCTGAACATCATGATCGTGTGCGACTTGCGAGCGAGCACCATGTCTGTCTCCAGAACTGAATCGTTTTGGGGAAGTTTTAATGGACGAAGCTCCCTCAGGAAAGACCCTCGGTCTATTTCTGGCTCTCTCCACACCACTACCGTGTTCCAACCCCATGGCAATTACATCATCCAACATCCTCTGAAAATCCATCACTGGCAGGTTTACTGTTTCAGGTTCGGGTCAGGTTCGCGAACATCATGATGATGCGCCACCTCAGTAAAAATAAACTCATTTCCACCATGACGCAGGCGCTTCAGAGAGTAATACATAACAAATCTGATGGGGGAATAACTCGTCCAACATGTCAAGTTTTGACCTTATATCATATAATGCTCCTGCGTCGCATCACAAAATGAAAGCCTACCGTCTCGGGTCAAAACAAATTTTCAGGGTCGATTCCTTGAGGGATCTATCAGCGAGGGGCGTAATTGACCTATCAATCAGCTTCGCCACAGCCTCCCCCTGTTCGCCATTAAACGCTCTGTCGACTGAAGGACTATATATGTCCGTATCGGGTGCTATTAGTTGGCAGTTCTGCTGTTTCAACCGGCGACGTCGTACCTGTTCTGCCAGGATGGTCAACTACCATGATCCTGCTGTGGTTGAGAAAGACTTTCGTGCGTACATTTTCACGGCCTGGGTCTTTGTGGCTCGAAAACAATCTGAACCTGTAGCTTTACACTGGCAGTGGCTGTGGTGAAGCTCTGGTACACTGTGGATGGTCTATACATGTGGGTTTGGCGCAGCGCACGCGTCTCTCCTACAATGTATATGCCGGACCTGGCGTTAACTCAATTCGACATATTTTCAGTTGGGAGTTCTTCAATCGTCTTGGGTATGAATGGAGTGTTATCCGAAAACGTCGCCCCTACCATCGGTCGATATGGGTTAATAATGACAGTCCCGCTGTTTCGGGAGCCTTGGACTAACTTTTCCCCTTCGTTAGATTTACTCCTTTACGCGCATCGCTACACTCGTATACGTTGTCCTTAACCTCGGCGGGTTTGCTTTTACGAGGAAATACAATTGTCAGGTACGTGCTGTCTCCCGCGATTGATTTCTTAAGGCCGTACTGACCTACACGATTCCAAGCTCTGGATCGACTTTGAACTTGTGAGAAACCCCTTCCAATGCCCTACAGTCTCCAGAGGAGAACACTCAGCACCTTGTTGTCCTCTAGAGCTTTGCTTACTTGGCCCTTTCTGCAGCTTCGCTGTTAATTGTACTTCGGATGTGAGTTTTCCCTCCGCTTTTGCTCTAGGACCGACCATTCCGAAGCCAGCGCTTATGGAGGTGTTCAGCATCGCTATTTGGAACAAAAATAAGGTCATTTTGGTGTTCGTAAGTGGGGCATGGACGATAAACCTTGGATTTCTTATTCAAGGTAAGTTGCTATTCTCCATCCTGCGAGTGCATCGAGATCTTATGGTATCAGATGTCGCCCGGGTGAGTGGTCAATCTTAACTCTTTTATTCTATTACCTTATGGGCTCATCTGGTCGTAGCTCCGCGCTGCGTGGTTACCCGCTGCAGAGACCTGCGCTGTGCTCAACATGGAGAGTACCAGACCCTACTTGAACATCATCGTGACGTTCGCTACCGACGTCGTCTTGCTTCTCGTTATGCTCATGGGCTTGCTCCGATCACGTCGCCGCGACGTGGGCTTCCTTGGGTTGGGACTCTTCTTATGGAAGCAGGTGTGGTATTACTGCCCTTGGGTGTGGTGTGTCAATTCGCTAACGCGTTCTCCCTTCGTGAGGGTGTCATTTGGCTCGTGCTTGCCACTGTCGCTGCGGTCGTGCCAACAGTTAGTCTTATTGCTGTTATTTTCACTTCTCTTTAACACGTTTTTGCGGCAGGTGTTCGTCTGTTTGAATCTCAACGGTTGAGCCATTTTTCTCTTCCAATTATTGGCCAAGAATGTTGACCCACGCCCAATTGTGCTCAAAATTTCAGACCCATTCAACCGAGTACGTTTCTGCTTGATACGAGTGGCGTCGGTTTCTTACGCATCTCGAAACACAGATGTTTGAGGTTCCTTCGATGATTACAATGTCAATCGCCGCGACACGAATGCATCTGTCTCTGGTAGACTATAACGCCTCCAACAGGTAGGTTATCCTTACTTTGCCTCCTCCCTTCTCACCGTTATTGCAGCACAACCGAAATCGCTCAAAGAAGTGATCGTGCAGCGTCCAAACCAAAGGGGATTCCTACCCTGTCCATCCCACTTGACCGGATGCAGGTGTCCATAACTAGAGAATACGAGCAGTATCCCCCGTCAGAGACCGGCCATAATAGTCCGCAAGTCGACAGGGACGAGCACTTGGGTAACGGTGTGAGCCTTGAAGACGACCTAGAGAGCGGGGAGAGATGAGTCCCGCAGGAAAAAAAACAGTTGGTTGGTGGCAAGTCGACATCACCCATGACGGCCGCAACAGGGACTCCTCGGTTTATAGCTCTATCGATGATTTGGTCGCGGCCGTCAAAGCTGTGACTTATTTACCGAGTCCCGTTGTAGAAACTTGTGTGTAGGTAGTATTGTTCGCTGGTGTATGAAATTGTTAATATTCTCGCGGGGTTGAGGCAAAATGGGTGGGTCTCGTGTCCACAAATGGCAACTTGTCATTGAACACCTATAAGATAGCCCTCATGGTTCCGGCCTCCAATTATCATTATGAGGTCAATTTCTTGTTCCAGCCAGAAGTCTACTGGCAGCACTTAGAATCAGAAGCGTGCTAGGCAAGGATTCGAGAGCCCGAGGAGGGCGCAAGTGGGGGGACATCACCGTCACTTTTTGGTCACTTTCCTGTGTAGTCACGGAAGCAAATAAGAAGCACGTGCTAGGAACGTGTATGATATTGTCTCAGTAGAGCCCTCCAGAGACAGAAGAAAAATCTCCGTCGTCTCTTTAGACAGGTCTTTCTCCGTGCGCAACGCCCCAAGCAACGCTCTCTTGAACGCTCTTCTCACTGACATACAAGCGGAGCAATGAACGACGCGTCAGCGAATAAATTGAATGTGTATTGAGAGCGGGGCGGCACAATAGGAGGACAAAGAAGCTGAAATTGCAAACAAATCGGTATGGCAAGCAAATTGAACACGTGACAATCAACGTTAGCGTTGAGCGGTCCGTAATCCCGGTACGGTCCGGCCTTTTGATGGCAGACGCGGCGGTGTGGAGGCTGGTTTGCGTTGACCTCACTGTCACTCAGGCGTTCTGTTACCGAGGGGATACTCAGAATATCGTAGCAACTTTTTGACTCTTGTCTGATACACGATCAGATATAGGCCAGAAAGCCCAGCCGTTACTAGAATTCTCGGGTGAGTGAAACGGTGTACGAACCGAATGTCTGTCCATCACCTAATACTGCACATCTTATAGGACGTAGGCTGTCTTGGTGGACCAAATGGACACCACTCTCGACTCTTCCACACAAAGTGGTGCCAATCCAACCGCATCAGTCGAAAATGATCTCGTCGTACCTCGTCCACCTTCCCCACCCCCCGTCGATGGTCCGAGCATCCTAGCACCCACACCCGCGCCCGAATCCACTTCTGTGGACAGAGAAAATACCATAGAAGTTATTCCCCAACCCGTAACAGAGAATCAGAATGGTTCTATAGATCGTCAGCTCAATGTCACAGACGCACTTAGCTATCTCGACGCCGTCAAGATCCAATTCCACGACCGACCGGATGTCTATAATGTGTTTTTGGACATTATGAAGGACTTTAAGAGCCAAGTGTGAGTCTCCTATCATTCAAATAATTCCCCTTTCGTTTTGTATCTGTCAGAAATCCATGTCGTTATCTACGCGGGCCAACGATTTCGTCTGGCCTGTTTCCGTCAAAGGTGTACAATGGCATCGCTCAATAACATTCTTTCGACAGGATCGATACTCCCGGAGTCATTCAGCGCGTTGCCAACTTGTTTCACGGCCACCCCACTCTAATTCAGGGATTCAACACGTTCCTCCCTGTCGGATACCGCATCGAAGTTGGCTCTGACGCACAATCATCCGAGGTTATCACAGTCACGACCCCATCAGGGACAATGTTACAGTCAACAAATAGCCCAATTATTCCGCCGCCGCCGCCGGCACCGCCTCACCCGGCAGCACTTCCGCAGGAGCCTGGTCCATTATCTTCGGATCAACATCCAATGCCTGTTCCGCCACTATCTACATCTGTTTTAGGATTGTCGAATACCCCAAAACTTGCTGGGGGCTCCATTGATATCTCCACTCTCGACGACCACGAGCGTCACGGTCTAGGACCTGCGATGGATTACGTCCAGCGCATCAAGACACGCTTTAGCAACGATCCGGACACATATAAGCAATTCCTGGAGATCCTTTCCAGCCATAAATCCAGCGCGAACAACGTTCGTTTTTTCTACTTGCGCGTGTCTGGCTATGTGCTAATGTCCGACGGCGCAGGCTGAGGTTTTTGCAAAAGTAGAAGAACTGTTCAGGGACGCTCCGGACCTCTGCGCCGCATTCCGAGACTTCTTGCCCGGCGCGGGCGGCGCGCAGGAGAATGACGGCCTTGGTGTGCTTAGGGGCACTAGCACGCGGACAGGCTCGCCAGCTGGTGAGCCAACGCGGGCGCAGAAGCGAAAACAGCCCGCTGACCCCGCGGCGGCACCTGCGTCTGCCCCTGCTAAACGGAGACGAAAAGTTGCGGAGAGAGAGAAGGAGAAGGAACGGGACACTGGGCGTGCAACCGGGAGCCGGGTGAGTATTCAAAAATTTCATACCTTTTTAGATGATGCTTAGTGCTTCGAGAAGGCGAAACATAATCCAACGGGTCGAGAACCACCAGCTTTTTCCCATTTTAGCACCATCCCCGCCCCATCATCACCGCGCCGATCCGGTCATGCATATTCGCACCTTGCGCCTCCCCCACCCGCACCACAGAATTACGTCCAGCCAGGCACAACTATTGGGCTTCCTCAACCACTTGTTCCTTTCACTAATTTTGACGAAACGCAGTTCTTTCCCCGCGTAAAAGCAGCGCTCGACTCGCGCGAGACGTATCAAGAGTTCCTCAG
>QLPA01000957.1:0-23455 GCA_003313945.1 Lactifluus pinguis
TTTTCCGATTCACGCACACTCTCTTTTACTTACTTAGAATAGTCTTCCTGCACTGAGGGTTTTAGCCCCGCACCCACTTACATCGAGCGGCCGTGTCAGGCCAAGCAGATCGACACTATATTAGTACCACACTTAACCATACTCGTACATAGAAGCACCACCTAAATAAACGGCAAAACGCTCTCGCGTTTTGCCCCCGTTCACTCGTTACCCCCTCGTCCTCGCGTTTGCTCGTTCGACCGTTCGTCTCCGCTCGTTCTTGCTCGTTGCCGCTTGTCCCCGTTTTGTTCTCGCGCTCTAAATGGGCCCGCCACGACCTCACTACTTGTAGCATCCCACACCCGAATTGTGGAATCACTATACGAGGCCGAGGCAATACGCTGCCCGTCCGGAGAAAATGCAACAGATCCGACCAGACCAGTGTGTTCATCAGTATACACTGGCAGGCACGCCATGACCTGGCCTCTTGTAGCATCCCACACCCGAATCGTATTATCGTACGAGGCTGAGGCGATCCGCTGCCCGTCTGGCGAGAATGTAACAAATGCGACCCAACTGGTGTGTCCAGTAAACGGACTGGCCGGGACCTGTCCTGTTGTGGAATCCCACACCCGAATTGTGCAATCTTCCGAACCTGATGCAATACGCTGCCCGTCCGGCGAGAATACAATGGATGTGACCTCGTCGTTGTGTCCAGTAAATGGGCCCCCCACGACCTGTCCTGTTGTGGCATCCCACACCTGAATCGTGTGATCGTCGAAAGAAGCTGATGCAATATGCTGCCCGTCGAGAGAGAACGCAACCGATGTAACCAAACCGGGGAGTCCAGTAAACGGTTCCGCCACGACCTGTCCTGTTGTGGCATCCAACACTATAATGTCGAAAAAGGGCGAGGCTGATGAAATACGCTGCCCATCTGGGGAGAATGCAACAGAAAGAGAATAAAAATATCCAGCAGATGGGTCTTCCACGACCTGTCCTGGTGTGGCATTCCACACCTGAATTGTGTTATTGTCTGAGACTGATGCAATACGCTGCCTATCCGGGGAGAATGCAACAGATGTGAATGAACTGGTGTGCCCAGGAAACCTAAACGGGCCTGCCACTTCCTGTCCTGTTGTGGCATCGCACACCCGAATCGTGTTGAAAACGGATGATGCGATACGCTGCCCGTCCGGGGAGAATGCAATAGATCTGACCGGACTGGTGTGTACAGTAAATGGGCCCGCCACGACATCTCCTGTTGTGACATCCCACACCCGAATCGTGCCATCATTCGAGGCTGATGCAACACGCTGCCAGTCCAGAGAGAATGCAACAGGTCTGAACAAATTGGTGTGTCCAGTAAACGGGCCCGCCACGACATGTCCTGTTGTGACATCCCAAACCCGAATCGTGCAATCATCTGAGGCTGATGCGATACGCAGCCCGTCCGGTGAGGATACAATAGAT
This sequence comes from Lactifluus pinguis, assembly GCA_003313945.1. Lineage (NCBI taxonomy): Eukaryota > Fungi > Basidiomycota > Agaricomycetes > Russulales > Russulaceae > Lactifluus > Lactifluus pinguis. The sequence goes on from QLPA01000957.1 coordinate 1,453, forward strand.
GAGATCCGACCGGTGTGTCCAGTAAATGGGCTCGCAACGACCTGTCCTGTTGTCGCATCCCATATCCGAATCGTCCCATCATCCGAAGCTGCTGAGATACGGTGCCCGTCCGGCGAGAATGCAATACATGTGACCGAATCGGTGTGTCCAGTAAATGGGCCTGCTACAACCTGTCCAGTTGTGGCATCCCACACCCGAATCGTGCCATCGGAAGAAGCTGATGCAATACGCTGTCCGTCCGGCGAGAATGCAACACAAGGGACCAACTGGTCATGTGCTTTGATCGCCATTTCCAGTGCTGGCCAATGCGACAACTGACCGCGTTCCAACCTCAATGTGCGAGGAAATTGGGAGATGTATTGATTCCGGATCCGGGACGAGGTTGGTGCGAAAGGGAGGGCAGAGACGTATATATGCGGTACACTTCTTGCAATCGCCATTCCGAAATATCGCACAAATGCTGATGCATCATTCGCCAATTCCAAAAAGTTCTTCACTTCAGTCATTGAGCCCTATTGCGATTTCACCCAAAAGTCACCATATGTCGTCTTGAATTATGTAGTGTACATACCTCCCGCTGCAGCCATATTAATAGAGATGACAATGCTCGTGAAGCAAGGCCCACATGACTCTTGATGCTAAGCACTTCCAGCCAAAACAGAAACTTCGTCTCAAAGACCGATCGAACCTTCTTGAAGATATCCTCATCGAAGGCAACATGTTCCAAATGACCGTTCCAATGGATGCAGGCATACGATAAAGCAGATGGAATATGTTTGGTGATTCGAGTTTCTAAGTCTGAGACATCGCTGTTGGCGAGATACGATGATTCCAGTTTGCAGATGTTGAATTTCAGGTTATCGGCCATTATCCCGAGGCAGGAATGTACCAGCTGACGGTGGGCATCCGCAAGATCCACATAAAACTCCTTGCTCGTCCTACTTGTCAGAAAGTCACGGAATGACGTATGGAGGGGAACGATAGGACGTGTTCGATCAGATGATATGACGTTGCTCAGCAGAGAGCCGAGGTAAGGGAGCATTATAAGAACCCGTTCTGAATCCTCAGGATGGGCAGCGAGAGAATGCCGTCGCAGAGAAATCAGGGAATCGATGGAGAGCGGTTCCATCGCAGCAAATAGCTGTCCCATCACGGACCGAAACAGAACTTGGGATGAATCTGTTTTGAAGTACTCTTTTAAGACTTGTTCGTACAAGTTGTCCAATAGTCCTTGTCCAGTGAGGCCTCGAGAGTGTCCCAAAAGGCGCTGTACACACTCGCTGTCGCCAAGGTCAAGACGAGTACTGTTAATGAATCCGCACGCAACGGCGGCCCATTGAAAAAAGCCTTCTGACGACTCCATTAATCTGCCACCATGGGATTTGAACACGTCCTCGGGAAGTTCATCCTGAAGATACAGGCTGATATCTTGCATGGTATCGGCAGCCAATTGGGCGTCGTCCATGTAGAGGGTACCGACGGATTCGGCGTTGGCGAACATATTTTCAATACCGTGCTCTGGCCTCGAGGTGATGAGAACGCGGAAATTTGGTGGGAGCTCGATGAGTCGTTGAGCGAGAAACGAGTGCGGTCCATTTTTGCCAATTGTGAGACCACTCTCATCTAATCCATCGATGATGACAAGAATTGTATCACCAAGTTGTAGGTTCTCGAGCGGTTTGCGAAGGAGCCGCTCAAACAGTCTTGGATAGTCTCGGGTACCACGAAGAGACGAATCACCCGTCATGGCCCTTTTGAGGGCGCGCTTGAACGGAGGATAGCGAACGGAGAGGTCGTGGGCGAGCTTCGCGAAGAGACGACAACCGACGTCTTTGGAATCCTCTGTCCGGCGAAAAGCGACGTAGGAACCGAGACACTTCATGTCGAATTGACGTGCAATCTCATGTGCGATTGAAGACTTTCCTGTTCCCGCCTTGCCAATGAGAACGAGGCCACGTTTAGATCCAGGATTTTCAACCCATTGGGAGATGTGGTCCAAAAAGTGTTCGCGTGTGCCTCGAAGACACCCCTTCCTATCATCGAATCGCCATCCTCCCAACAGACTTTCTCCGATTATTGCGCCCAATTCTGTGCTCCTCTTGTCAGACCGATGATCGATGATCCAATGACTGTCAGAGTGACGCACCAGTCTTCAATGCTTCGTCCGACATCTCCGTTTCCTGTGTTGTCACTTCGTTCCGTGTTTGAGGGACAGCAGCGTCAGTGTTGACAGCAGCACGGAATGATTCTCTTAGTCCGACGAGGGTGTTGCAGTAGTGTTCGACGTTTGCATCGACTTGCCCGGTTTTCGGAGCCTGCTTTCCTGAAAATTATGTTAAAAAGAGCAACGAGAGATACCAAGCACGACGTACCGACACGACCCATAAATGCACTTGATACGATAACGTTAGCACAGTCGGTGATGTACTGCAGCATCCGATTCAGGGTTTTTGCTGGCACAGACCCCGGCTCGATTTGCTTCAAAATATCCGCTTCATTTCCAAATTCAAACGCTTCTCGTATCGCCTCGAGCAGCGTTGTGGCGTTCTCGTCACGCTGAAATTGGTCTCCCAAAGCCTGTTGACAAGGCGATTAAAAATTGTGAATGTTCCATATCAAGGCAAGGACACGCACCTCGGGAATCTTTGAGAGCCGACTCAATGCTGAGCTGGCATCCAGCTGAGGGGCAAAACGTTGCTCAGCAAATCGTAGAGAAAAAAGGACATTGGGCATACTTTGACGATTGGATTGACAGTTTTCATCACCCAATCGATATTATTAACCGCTGCCTTCCACACTTTCACCGTATCCAAATCTTCAACAGCGTGATCGATAGTAGGCGAAATCTCCGTCTGGCGACCCGCCAAGCTTGTAACAGGAATACCCGTCTTGGAAAGTTGAGATGCAGGAATGGTAACTGCCGTTGGTTGCGCGGTATCGGCGTTAGATTCGACAATAGGACGCGTAACGCCTCCTTCAGTGACACGGCTGTCCACTGGGGGATTCGGGGTGTCGACTGTCGCAGTCAGAGAGGAACTCGCGTTTGCCGACAGTGTGATCGTTAAGACTGTGGCCGGCTCTATTGGGCGGTTAGCAAGTCTCTCGACAATGCCGAAATTAATATCGAGTTCTACATGTTGAGTGCTCAGCTACACGGACGATGAAGAATATAAAAATCACAAACCGCGACTGGGTTTACAGGTTATCTCCTGCCTTCCAATAAGTTTGTCTTTCTGTGTAATCCTTCTCGCATAGAGAGATATTGTGACACGAGAGAGTGGTAGGACAGAACTGTAGGAGACTCAGTTGTAACTAAACATACAAACACGACAAGACCCACGTGTCAACACTCTCGTTCCACTCGACACGATTCCCCACGCTTTGCAAAGATCGTGTCTGCCAAATTCTCGCCCCGTTGGTCACAGTGACATAAAAACTTGCATTTCTACCGAGTGTCTTGAGACGAGGAAGGTTTTGAGCTCTGAGGACTAGTATGAAAAGGGGATTTAATAAGTTACTTCTCCGAGCATGACCACAAATCCGAAGGTTCATACCAATCACCTCGAGTTGATTTGAGCCCGATTGCGTTTTGGTGACCTGATCGTGGCCGATCTGACGGATTCCGGAGACGTGAGAACCTGAGCTGTAGTAATGGTTAACTGCGGGAGACTCTGGGAATAGGAATAGGACTTTGGGCTTACGGATTCGAGGTCATCTGGGTATAGAAGGCGTAGAAGGGAGGAAGGAAAAGAAAGAGCCGTGGGAGAGCCTGAGCCTGAGTCGGGCCTTGAAGTCGTCTGCACTTTACCCATACAAGGCACCTCAAGCTGCGCCATCTCATGTCGTTCAGCGCTACTACGATAAGACCATCAGAACGTGCGTAACCCGAGCCTTTCCGAGTACTGTACAAGTCTGCTACTCTGACGGTGTGCGGACTGCTGACTTGAGCGCCGCAAATGTACACGACGCCTCCTGCCTCACTCGGAGCCAGAGCTACGCCTGCGATGCCGTATTTACGCCAGGCTATGCTACTCCCGAGATTCTTGGGAGTACTTTGCGCGACGACGGAGAGTGAATTGCGCCTGGCTCAAGTTGTCCACGTTACGGGCTCGAGGTCGACTTGGTGGGCGCTTGGGTGCACCCATGTACATGATGATGGCCGGGTGCATGCTATTCTCTCGGAAGATGACCTACTCGATTACGAGGATCGATACAAAACCCATACAGGCGAGAGCATGGCTTCGCTCGCGGTGTACTTTACGGGGTGAACCTTTTTTTTTTCGGCCGAAGCGCGTTGGGGCAGAGAACCATCGTTCGAGAATGAAGTTGATGAGGATTGAGTGGTTCCCCACCTGTTGGCCTCGATTCCGACACCCTTCTCGCAGCGATGTCGACAAGTTCTCGCGTATCGAGCACCGTGCCCGTATCTCTCTCAAGGGTCTCTAACGTCCTGAGAAACCCAAAATAAAGGATGGCACCTTCGGATTCGACAATCACGCTCGACCTTGTGAGTCCCATGGACTCGGACAAGGCGTAGTCGGAGGTGAGCGGTGACTGGTATCTCTGGCGCCCGTTCGCCGGCAGGGGCTTTGAGTCGGCTAGAAGGGCAAGCGTCGATGGTGGGGCTCTTCACTGGCTGACTATCCACTCCTTTTGCCAAGCTTTCGCAATACGATTATCATCGTTCTCTCCTTTTCACATTCGTACTCATATTCACGCGTGTAAATTGACCGACATTCTTTTGCACGATTTGCGTTATGTTGGTTGCCGTTTTCTATCGCTAGCCGAACTGTCACGTGGCTCTAGCTTCAACCAAAAGTCAGCTCCTGCCAAAAAATCCTTTAAAATACATCAAATTTCCCTTCTTAAATTTCAAGCGCAAAAAATGGCACGAACCTATGCCCGAGTCGCAGCCCGACCCAGTTCATCTGCTCTGCCGGCAGAAGCAGACCAAACGGGAAAAGAAATCATTCCTGCGCTCTGCGCTCTGGTTGAGACAAATTTATAACATACATGTTATATAAATATCACGTATGCAGGATTGTTCCATGGAACAGATGTCGAGAAATCAGCAAGGAAATCAGCAAAAAAGGCATGGCACCGGAATTCGGGCCGACGTCCCGGGGGTAGAAAGCCGCGCCATCGTTTCGTCCGCAGTAGAAAAAAAAAAATGAATTCCGCCCTTATCATGGCGCTCAGGCTCATGCACAGCTTTCGACGACCAACTGAGATCTAAAAGTCCAAACGAAAGCCACGATAATGAGTGATGAAGTGAGGTCCAGAGTAAAATGTAAAAAAGTGCGATGGGGTTTGTGGGAAATATGAACGTGCGACGACCCGAACGGGGCACCCGCGTTCCCAAGCCTGCTGAGGAGTTCGCGGTTTGCGGCTTGCACCTGTGCCGGGAGGCCAACAGAAGAAGAACCACGCTATTTTCAACCGCAAATGTTGGGATATTCGAGTGAAGTAGGGTCGCCCGGAATCCAGCCATAAATCAACCCGGCTTGATATGACCATTCGTCCGCACTCTCCGTCTTCCACGTCCACATGATCCACCCGCTCGCCTTTTCATACGTGATCACCTGAGCCTCCCACGACTGCCTCAAGAACGTCTTGTAACTCTGGCTGAACGAAGCGCCCGACCCGGTCAGCCCCGTACAGCTGCCGACGCGCGAAGAGCCAGGATGGGACCCATCGTAGCGTGAACCAACGCCACGTCCGTTGAGGTACTTTGCGCAATCCGTCATGGCCGGTGTCCACTCTCCAACCACAGTCCACAAGTTCTGGTTGGAATTCACCAGACTGCTCGCCTCTCCGCACGCTGTGGATATGTGTTGCGAATGCGATTGAGCGACGCCCTAGCAAAAAGTCATGAGATCGATGCCAGCCTGAGTGGATTTAATCCTCAGGGACTCACCCCATCGGTAAAAATCTGGTATATGTGGGTGTCCAAAGCCACTCCCCGGAAGTTAGGCGGTCTCTCCCAGCCATTCCAATAGGAAAGTGTTTGAAAGGCGTCGTGGATCAGTTGCAACGTGTTTGCTGAATATTGCCTCATGATGTTATATGACGACAAATAATACTGGTGCACCGCGTCGAGCACAGCTTCTCCATCAAAACCTGCGGGCCTGACATGCTATTGTTAGCCTTGCAGCGTGAGGCGTCCAACCAACAAAACACACTCGTTCACGGGCTGAATGGCAGTAACAACGTCAGATTGAGAAGCAAACTCGGCTGCGATAAGTCCGAGAACAGTATTGGTGCGATCAATGTTGCTCTGACTAGATTGCCATTCTGGGAAAGGAATCCTGTGTCCCGAGTTATCGAAACTGATGCATTCTCAGCTTTTTGCGTTTTTTCACTCATGATAATGAAAATGCGTACCCATTCTGACTTCCAGGTACTCCGTGCAGGTCGATGACTACGTGGAGGCCATTTATGGCTGCCCAAGTGATAGCGTTGCGAAGATACGGAATTTGTCCTTGGATATACGGTTCGCCCTCCCGGACGTCCCAAGCCCAGTACCCGATCGGTATGCGAACGTGATTTAGCCTGAGCCCATGTGTTTTTCCAAAAGTCAACAAAACACGCTCGGCCGCATCTAATAAATAATTTTTTTTACCCAGCAGATGCGATGGCGGCAAAGTCCCTTTCGGTTATCCACGTTAACCAATGAGTCTCGAGTACCTGTTGAGCGACATTTCGATTCTGCAATTTTGCAAACGTCCACTCGTCCACAATGTTGGGATTTCCAGTGTTATCGAATATCGAGGGCGTGATCCAGGGCTTCGCCGGGCACGTCACCAAAATAAAGATTAAATTAAACTGCGGCTTACTTCGAGAACGAGCCACCCCCCAAGGCTTACGCCCCGTACTTTATCTAAACCGTACCCAAAGCTCGGGCGGAAGGCGAAAGCGGTGGTAGGAAAGCAAGCGAGTGCGACGGCGGCGGCGGCAGCAGCGAGAAGTACTGAGCGGCGTGGGATGGGAAGCATATTGGACAGGTCATAATCTGTTAGTTGACTTTATACGGCTCATTCAGTGGCCGGCAATCGCAAGCATCAAGAGGAAGCCGCGGAGATAGCTGACCGTCAAGTGCCATCTCAGTTGCACGGCTCGGGCCCAATAAATTTTATTCTTCTCAATATGTTAGTCTGTATTCCCATTATAGCACCAATCTACTTCCAATTTCGCCAATTGGCAAGAGCCTCTCTGCTTACGGTAAAATGAACAATTTAAAAGGTGCATTTGGAAAGTCAGCCGCCTTTTCAGGTATGTTCCTCGAGCTGTCCCGTGGTCAGTCATAAGAACACGACCAGGTCATGCGCACACGAGGAGAGGCTCCAATGTTGATTCCAGTGATGTCAGTACGAATTCTTTCACTCACTGGTGCCGTCAGCGAGTTTTGATTCACAAGGTGTGTAAGCGACCTCCGCCTCTTATTTCAACCGACCGTGCTACAACGTGAATCGCCACTGGCAGGCGCACTTTAGGAGGTTACAATATTACGAAGCCCATCAGATGATGCCGTCAGTCCATCAATTAAGTGCGAACCCCCGCGGACCGAGCAGTGCATCCATTATACGAAGATAGAAAATGGTTCAGGGTTACGACGATCTCTGTGAAGTATATGGCCAGGAAATAGAGGGACGTCATCCACCCATTGTATGGTGGCGACGTCTGTTAACGGAGGAAATCTTTGACACGGACTGAGATAACGCTCTGAGGTAAACACCTAATTTGCTGACAAACCCTCTTGACCAGCCAATAGCCTCGTTTAAAGGCGCGAATCTACGGGTTGCTTCCGGCAAAGCTTCGATAGCCAAGGACCCTCGGTCGTCAATGTGGCAACAGAGGGTGTGACCATGGCAAGGGAGCACTTGCAGTCGCTCCACACATGGAGCGGGCGTAGAGGGCGTGACCCTGATGGGTCACACCGATAGTGTTGGAAAACCACACAGAGTGAAGTGGGAAACTGTATGGAATGAGCAGGAAGAAGGGCGACAACAACGCATGGGGCGTGACCCTAATGCCAACGTTGTTGGCCTCTTAACCTTACTTCACACGACTTCCTTGTGGCAGTACTCATGCGAAATGACAGAACCGCTGTGACGTTGTCGACGCTCCAGTATGACTACGAAGCAGTGCGATTCCGCATCTCCGATCTCGTTTAATCTGCTTGTTTTGACGAGGAGGGATGCAGGGGTGCAGTGTTCAAGAGATGCTTCCTGTCTGAGTGCCTCCAGGTGCGTTGCCCTCCCTTTGCAGCGCAAGTTGACGACTTATTGTCTCTCACCCTTATTCTTGCTGTTTCCGACACTGTCGCCATTGCCTGCCACCCGCGGGGATACAAAAGGCACGGTTGGGTGTTTTAAACACATCATGTCGATCGCGCCCTCGTCCTTCGGATGCAGCGCGCTCGCATGGGCCGGTCGCGGGGGTGTATCACCCGGACCTGGAGACTTTACCTGTCTTTCCACACACCCCATTTGTTCCGGAAGGAGCAACGGCATTAACGTATGTTGCCTTCCACACACAGTCTCCTGCATTCGACCGCAGCGACTGCACTAATGCCGTACTTCGGCGTTCACGTCGCCGTACACTGTCTTCTCCGGAGTCTCCGAATGTTGGCTGGCGTCCCCATTCGAGCTCAGCAGGAGTCACAACCATGTGTCAATCAGTGTCAGACAGAAAGCTCTTTGTCCTAGTGAGGTATGTCAACTTAGGTTAGTCTTTAAAGCGCGACTTGACGATACCTTTGCCGGTGGTTTACTCTGTTGTAAAGTCGCTTCGACTCTCTGCCTCGCCTCTGGTAGGCATCAGCGTGGAGTCTCAGCTTATAGTTGACGACCTCGTTGGTCGTCGTGTGTGGTGCCACGGCCAGCAGTCGGGTTCGCGGAAAGCAGGCAGTCACGATAACAAACGCAGGACCTCCAAGCCGCAGTCCCATTCACCCACGGACAATTCAGATCACTGTAATTAAAGCCAGGGTGATGGGGGTGTGCTACTTTTTGCTAAGTTGGTTCATATCTTTACCTTTTTACCAACCCCTCTTTTCTTTTTTCGTGCTACATGAGGGACTTTCACCTTCGAGTTCATCGACTTCTTCCCTTTACTTCTCACGGGCTAGTTCGCGTTGAGGTCTCATTAGAGAGCTGATAAGTAGTAACGTGGTAAGGCGCACCGTAACAATACACATACCAATGTAAAAGTGCGTTGTTAGTTGAGGAGAGAGCAAATTTAGAGAGAGCGTGACAATCGGTAAATCGGCTAAGCAGACGTCCCAGGCGGAAGTGAAGAATGAGAGCTAAGGGAAGGATCTCATGGTGCAAAGAGTCGGTAGTGAAGGTTCGACATAGCCTAACAACGCAAACCCTGTTAGGTAGAGGATAATGACAGGAAGGTAGGTTTGAGAAGTGAGAAGACAAGCGTGAAACGGGATACCGAGAGTGTCGAAAAAGAGATGTTTCAGAGCGGACCTTTCACGATCATGTCCTGTCGCAGTTGCAGTCAACCCTTGCTCGGTCCGCGCCAGCTGCGATGACTTCGTTGGCTTTGTCTTCATTGCGCACATCGACATCCAGGAGAGGCGAGTAGCCACAAACTTTGCGGGCACGTGCAAACGCTGCGGTAATAGTTCTCATTTCAGAACGTGTGGGAGAGATGTGAGAAGCATTAAGCGAAGTTAACACAGCTGCCCACCAGCATACTCTAATCAACAAAAGGAGGGTTCTAACATGGTCACAAAGCCCGCATTGATACCTTGCTTCGCAAGGTAAAATCAGCAAGGAAATCAGCAAAAAAAGCATGGCACCGGAATTCGGGCCGATGTCCCGGGGTAGAAAGCCGCGCCATCGTTTCGTCCGCAGTAGAAAAAAAATGAATTCCGCCCTTATCATGGCGCTCAGGCTCATGCACAGCTTTCGACGACCAACTGAGGCCAATGCGGCCTATCAGTGGCCAACTCCGTGTCGATCCCCATGAACGAATCTCCGTCAATTTCCTTCCGTCGCGGACATACACGTGCTGTGCACGTTCACAACGGTAGGAGGCCCATCGCCGGAGGGCGGTTTGATGCATCGCTACTGCGTCCACGAGAGCAGCAGCTGAGACGGACAAAGGGTGTCTCACTACCATGTCCTCGCTACATCCCAAGAGCACTAGTTCCGGGTTACCAAGTTGGCATATACGATGAAACATGTAGTTCATCGAGCGTATGTTGGCCAATGGGAACAGGGCAGTGACCATAGGAACAGTGGCAGTTCTCACACATGATGGCCTAAAACACTAATTGTTGGTGTCATGATAAAACAAGTAGGAGTGGACAGTGGCCTACGGTAGGGAACCTGAGGTATCGGAAGATCCTGGAGAAGGTCCAAGGTAAGGGTAGAGCCGCTGGGGGGCGCAAAAATCCTAGGGATGTCGCTTGTCGCTTAGTTGAAACCAAAAGCGAGGGGATGGGAAAGGGTCTTTATGGATCAGGAAAGGTTGGGAAATAAACTCGCGGTGATACATGCTGGCCAAGGGCAAAAGGAGTTCGTCGTCCGTCGTCGCTGTTTATGAAGATGTCCGAGAAGAGGGTTAGTCCATTGTAGGCTAGTCCCGAGTGAGCCACACAATTCGGGAACGAACCGGATAACAAAAAAACGGTTCTGCATGCAGGTTGATCCTGTAATTGTAAAAAAAGAGTTACTGTTTATGCAGAGAGGTTCAGGACGGTCGGACTATTGTATATGAGGAATGGTACGATGACAATGGAAGGGAAAAGAAGCGCCCGCGGACCTGAAGCGAAGACGAGAAAAAGAAAAAGAAATTTACCTAAAGGGGTAAATTAAACTTGTCTCATTATCGTATTTAAGTGGCTCCTTGAACCCCAATTATCGTCCCACCGCTCTTTACCCACTCATGGCTCCAGTCGCTGCTTCCCCATACCCACTTCCTGTCCCTATCCCCCCAGTCTCTGCCACTAAAGATAAAGCGGCTTCCCGTAAACGTTTCGAAGCAGTCTATTCCGTCGTCCGCGATGACCTCCTTGCTGACTTCCGCAAATGCAACATGCCTGAAGAAGCCATTGAATATTACCGACGTGTTCGTACTCCACCCGTTCTTTTTCTTTGGCCCGATGATTCGAACCACCCCACAGAGTATGGACTACAACGTACCCGGTGGAAAGCTCAATCGAGGGCTGAGCGTCGTCGACTCGGTCGCTATTCTTAAAGGTCGCGACCTCACAGAGGCAGAGTACTTCAAAGCAGCCGTCCTCGGCTGGTCTGTTGAATGGGTGTGCTTCTTTGCTTTTTCCGTTCTATCATCGCTCCCAACTGACCGCCCACTCTAGCTCCAAGCCTACTTCCTCGTTTCCGATGACATTATGGATGATAGCGTTACCCGTCGTGGCCAGGCTTGCTGGTACCGCGTAGAGGGTGTTGGTCTCATGGCTATAAACGACGCACTAATTCTCGAAGGGGCCATCTTCCAAATGATCCGTAAACACTTCCGTAAAGAGCCATTTTACGTGGATCTCCTTGACCTTATGCACGAAGTACGTGACCCGTTCGCCATTCTTTACTATCGCATAACCCGCTGCAACAGGTCTCATATCAAACCGAAATGGGTCAACTGATTGATCTGATCACTGCTCCCGAAACTAAGGTAGACCTTTCTAAATTCTCTCTCGACAGGTGTGTCATTCTCCTAGACATCCTGTCATCTCATGTCTTCATTTCTCGGGGATACACAGGCACAGGAAAATCGTTATCTACAAGACAGCCTTCTACTCCTTCTACCTCCCCGTTGCACTTGCGCTTCTCCTCTGTGGTTTCCCCGTCGAGAAGGAGAACCCATCAGATCCAGACTACTATAAGCTTGCGCTTGATATCCTCGTTCCCCTCGGGGAGTACTTCCAGATCCAAGACGACTATCTGGATTATGCTGGAACGCCAGAACAGATTGGCAAGATCGGTACGGATATTATGGATAACAAGTGCTCATGGTGCATCAACACGGCTCTCGCTCACGCCAATGATGCTCAACGAGCGATCCTGGATGATAACTATGGGCGCAAAGACTCGGCTGCGGAAGCACGGGTCAAGGAGGTGTTTGCCGAGATTGGGATTGACAGGATGTATTCTGAGTACGAGGCGAGCGCGTATGCGCACATCAATGCTCTCATCGACGCTGTCCCAGAGGCGAAGAGTCCTTGTGGTGAAGCTACGCTTCGTCGCTCTGTCTTCCGGGTTTTCTTGGAGAAGATTTACAAACGCACAAAGTGATTTTATTTTGACTGCACTGCTTATATATTTCTTCGTTCACGTTCGCGTCCATTCTTGCACGAACTACCGCGTGTACTCTATCAATCAATATAGTCTTCGTTGCATCCCGATACCCATTTGTGTTGAACGTCTTTACCTTTGTCTCGCAAATTCCAGATGGTCCCGGTTTGCCAAATCTTGACTATTACCCTCACTATGGCAAATGCTACCTAAGCTTTGGACTGCTTTTGTCTCCAGACCGACGCTCCTGCGGTGAGCAATATGCTTGGATTGCAACCTCTAGAGAGCGGCAAGCTGCTCTTTCGATCACCCGTAACGAACGATATCCGCTACTACCATAACCACACGAGTGGCCCTTCATGTTCCATGCCAATACGTTAGTCTCAACCTCAAAAAGTCGTCAATCTCTCACTCATATCTTACAGCTAGTTCATTTTGGTCAAACCTCCAAACGCGCTATACCGTTTTTCGTTCCTAATATATGCGCATTTGTTGAAAGGTTTTTTTTTTGTTGAGCAAAAACCTATCATGGGATCGACTTTTGGATGGAGGCGCAACTGAAGCTGGCTGCCGCGTTTAACTTGCAAGACTGAGCTTCGTCGCCGGCTTTGTTTGTGCCTGGGCGGCCAAACAAGCCAGTAGTAACCCGGTGGGGTTTTAGAATCTAAAATATTTCCCGAACGCGTTTTTTTTTTGGGTACATGTCCTGAAGAGACAAACAGAGGAATTTTGATCCGGTCCAGGATCAAAGCAACAGCACGGCGCCACCGGTCGGTCCCGTAGTATCTAAAGACGACCAGAATTGAATACGATGCATACAGTATGACGGGCAGTCCCGCTTGGAGGAAGGATCGTGGAACCGACGAACGAAATTTTTTTGGAACGACGCGATTGGATGCCACACCTTTCCTTTTCTTCCAAACACACGTATTATTATCTGGGGTTTAAAAACATTAGAGAAGCGATCACGGCTTTCTGGATGCGAAAAAGACCAGAAATAGAAAGATAATGCTCCGAGTCGGAAAAAGGTCTGTTTGGTGCGCGTAGATCTCCAAATCCCACATCTGTACTGTACCAAAAAATTTTTAGAAGGCGCGAATAAAAAAAAAAAGAACATTTGCTGTAACTTCTCCGCGACTCGATTTTGGATGGCGCCAATCTGGAAATGTACGTTGAGTCGATTCTTGACACTGGGATAAGATCAATTTGCTCAAAAATAAATAAATAGAAGGACTAGCATTTGCTCAATTCACGCTTCTGTGTTGTTTTTTTTATCATAAAAGTATTGTGTCGTCCATGCATGGAGTAGATGTTTGTTCCTCAAGCAAAAAGAAAGTTTGTGGGGTTCTGCGCGCTAAATCCGGGCCGAGCATGGTTGGCCGCCGGTTGTCATATCCTCCCGATGTTTCATGCAAAACAAAACAAAAACGAGTAGTTCCACCTTTGACCGCTCCGAATCCTGACGCTCGTGCACAGCGTTTTATCGCCATATGGGCCTACCGAGAACGAAGCCCCGAATTACAAGGCCATGTGATTGCTGATCGTCGTGAACAGGCCCTCACGATATCTCTTTCGATCAATCAGCGTGGGTTTCAATATTTCAATCCAGGGGGTGGCCACAAGCCAGGCTAGTGATGCCCTTATGGAATGGACTACCACCTGTCAGCTGCATGGGATTGCTCTCATAGAACGAGCGATTGATATCTTTCCAAGGTGCCGCCGGAAACCGCAGTATAACCCCATGGCATTGGGGTGATGTTATCGTTTCAAGCATTGGCAATCCAAATTTCCGCATATCCAAAGCACAATAAGGCGAACATTCAAGCGAAAGAGGATAGATCGTGCTTGCTCCGAGACCCCATCAGACTTAGACGATCACGTGATATGTTGGCCAATGAGGACAGACACGGACCATCAATATTGCATCAATCATTGAGGAACGTTCACAGACAGAGAGCGCTAAATGTTGGTGGCGTGCGAGGACCAGGGGCGTGGTGACAGAGGTGTTGGGAAATGGGGGCGGGAATCCCAGGATAGAGGCTTGTCGCTTAGTTGTTGAAGGGTAGAACAGGATTGTAGGATAGCTGGAGGTTATGTCATTAACGTTTGCAAGAAGAAGAAGTTGGTGGTGGGGTGAAGGCGTCGAACGCCGCTCCTTATACAGGCAGCCTGTCGGTTAAGGTTATATCCGACCAGTTCCATTCGGAAACTACACGAAAGAAGCGGTCATTGCAGCTGCCAAATGGTTAATCTGTTAACGACGTAGGTTGTAGATAAAAATGGCTAACACTCATCTAGAAGATCAATGCTGTAGGGCTATTCAGTATGATAACTTTGAACGTGGGTAGAGTCCGAGATGTAACCTGAGGGCGCTACTCCGCCGGCGATAAGCGGAGGAGTGAGATAAGAACTGCGGCTTAAAGAGGCAAATTGGACTTGTGCCACTGTTGTATTTAATAGATCCAGTTGGCCCTTGCCATGTCTCTTTTTACCCAACTATTACAGCATGGCCCCTGTCGCTTCCTCTCCTTATCCAGCTCTTGGCCCACTCCCCCCATCTCTTGCCACTAGAGATAGGGCCGCTTCCCGCAAACGTTTCGAGGACATCTACTCCATGCTTCGCGATGACCTCCTTGATGATTTCCGCAAACATAACATGCCCGAGGAAGTCATAGCTTATTACCGACGCGTCCGTACTCCACTCGTCCTTTTTCCTTTCCTTTTTTTTTTCCGATTCTAACCTTTTGACAGAGCACGGATTACAACGTACTTGCCGGAAAGCTCACTCGAGGCATGACCGTCGTCGACTCGGTCGCTATCCTTAAGGGTCGTGACCTTAACGAATCAGAGTACTTCAAAGCGGCCGTCCTTGGCTGGTCTGTGGAATGGGTTCGCCTCTTTCCATAACATGCGCTATTGCACCCCCATTGACCGCACGCTCTAGCTCGAAGCCTACCTTATCATTACCGATGATATCATGGATGGGAGTCCTACCCGTCGTGGCAAAGCTTGCTGGTACCGCGTAGAGGGTATTGGTCTCATGGCTGTAAACGACGCACTAATTCTGGAAGGGGCCGTCTTCCAAATAATTCGTAAACACTTCCGTAAAGAGCCATTTTACGCGGATCTCCTTGACCTTCTGCACGACGTACGTCACCCTTTCCCCATTCGTTACTATCCCATCACCCAATACAACAGGTCTCATATCAAACCGAAATGGGTCAACTGATTGATATGATCACTGCTCCCGAAACTAAGGTAGACCTTTCTAAATTCTCTCTCGACAGGTGTGTCATTCTCCTATACTTCCCGTCATCTCATGTCTTCATTTCTCGGGGATACACAGGCACAAGAAAATCATTATCTATAAGACAGCCTTATACTCCTTCTACCTCCCCGTTGCGCTTGCGCTCCTCCTTTGTGGCTTCCCTGTCGAGAAGAAGAACCCATCAGATCCAGATTACTATAAGCTTGCGCTTGATGTCCTCGTTCCCCTCGGGGAGTACTTCCAGACCCAAGACGACTATATGGATTATGCTGGAACGCCAGAACAGATTGGCAAGATTGGTACGGATATTTTGGATAACAAGTGCTCATGGTGCATCAACACGGCTCTCACTCACGCCAATGATGCTCAACGGGCGATCCTGGATGATAACTATGGGCGCAAAGACTCGGCTGCGGAGGCACGGGTCAAGGAGGTGTTTGCCGAGATTGGGATTGACAGGATGTATTCTGAGTACGAGGCGAGCGCGTACGCGCACATCAATGCACTCATCGACGCCGTCCCAGAGGTGAAGAGTCCTTGTGGTGAAGCTACGCTTCGTCGCTCTGTCTTCCGCGTTTTCTTGGAGAAGATTCACAAACGCACAAAGTGAATTTTTATTTTGACTACACTGCTTATATATTTCTTCGTTCACCTTCTCGCGTCCATTCTTGTACGAACTACCGCGTGTATTCTATCAATCAATATAGGCTCCGTTGCATTGTAGGGTCGGTGTCGTGGCTGCGCTCGGATCTGACTCATTTCGGCCGACATCAGGACGTCTCGGACATCTTGGGTACTATCCTATTCTTAGGTAGTCCTTTTGTAGTTCCTTAAGGAGTTAGTTACAATTTGTGTACTTTAGTACTACGAAATACACAGGGAAATCCCAGGCGAAAGCTCACCCCATTTTACTTTCTTTTTGGACTCACGCGTGCTCTCCGGAGTACGTTTAGCATCCCGATACCCATTTGTGTTGGACGTCTTTACCTTTGTCTCTGTAAGACTTCCGAGCGCGAGTAATCTCAAGCACCCAGGAAGTCTAATAAAAGTTAGAGATGAGTATGAGGACTTTGAAGCCTCTTACTAAAGAGCGCCGCGCAACAGGACCAGCCAAATCTTGGGGTTTATTGCAAAGATCTATGTAAAGAGGTAAGTCTGCCTTCCTCAGGGAAGGCGCAAGGTATAAATACAAGCTCTAGTACCACTAGATCTGTAGTAATCTAAGTCCGATCTTTGGTAATATTTATAGCTATCTTCTGATCACTTTACCTATATTAAACCTATGTCATGGAGACCCTAATTAAGGCCCAAACACTCCAAATATAGTCCGCAGTCTAGCCCTTCAAGGGGCACAGCAGGATTCAATATACTGAGGCAGCAGGGCTGCTTAATTTATGTGCTTATCTACGCGGCCAGATTAGGCCTCGCGCCGGGCCGGAGGCCACGACGCGAGTTTCGCTTAGTCAGGTCTTACCCGATTTGGACTCGAAGCGTAAATAACTTAGGAACTGTGAAATACAGCAGTCCTTATCTATTGCAGCCCCACACAATCTGTGGGCACTATTGTTTCCTGTAAGGGGACCCTTATAGAGATCCTTACAGTCTCGCAAATTCGTCCCGGTTTGCCAAATCTTGACTATTACCCTCACTATGGCAAATGCTACCTAAGCTTTGGACTGCATTTTGTCTCCAGACTGACGCTCCTGCGGTGAGCAATATGCTTGGATTGCAACCTCTAGAGAGCGGCAAGCTGCTCTTTCGATCACCCGGTAACGTGAGAAAGGAACGATATCCGCTGCTACCATAACCACACGAGTGGCCCTTCATGTTCCGTGCCAATACGTTAGTCTCAACCTCAAAAAGTCGTCAATCTCTCACTCAGTTCTTACAGCTAGTTCATTTTGGTAAAACCTCCAAACACGCTATACCGTTTTTCGTTTCTAATATATGCGCTTTTGAAAAAGTTTTTTTTTTTGTTGGGCAAAAATCTATTGCGATTATCATGGGATCGACTTTTGGATGGAGGCGCAACTGAAGCTGGCTTCCGCGTTTAACTTACAAGACTGAGCTTCGTCGCCGGCTTATGTGAAACATTCGTAGTAACCCGGTGGGGGTTTGGGATCTAAAAATTTCCCGAATGCGTTTTTTTTGGGGGTCCTGAAGAGACAAACAGAGGAATTTTGATCCGATTCAAAGATCAAAGCAACAGAACGCCGCGTCCGTATCTAAAGAATGACCAGAATTGAATACGATGCACATGACGGGCAGCAGCGCTTGGAGGAGGAATCGCGGAATTCTTTGGAACCGACGAACGAAAATTTTTGGAACGACGCGATTGGATTGCCTTTTGCCACACCTTTCTTTTCCTTCCACACGGGTTCAAAAATATTAGAGAGGCGATCACGGCTTTCTGGATGCGAAAAAGACCAGAAATGGAAAGATAATGCTCTCCGAGTCGGAAAAAGGCCAGTCTGGTGCGCGAATAAAAAAGGCCGCATTTGCTGTAACTTCTCAGCGACTCCGAGTCGTTCGGATGGCGTCGATCTGTCGTCGACTCTTGACACTGGGATAAGATCAATTGCTCAAAAAATAATAATAGAGAAACTACCCTTCGCTCAATTCAAAGTGTTGAGATTTGAGCCCGGAGGCGAAAGCCTTGATGTTGGTGTAACAAAGGTACAGCTAATATATCCCCCCGAGGGGGGGGATTGTACATGTGTATGTATGTATGTGTGTGTGTAAACTACTCGAGAACATTCAGGAAAGCACTGTAAGTAGCAAAAGGTAGCCCATAAGGGGCCATAAGAGTGTCCATAAGTAGCAGTAGATGTACTATAATGTGCTATATTAAAATCACCAATCTGGACTAATTTTAGCTCGGCCAAAGTGTCCGTCTCGCCAGGGTCGATTTCCAACACAAAGCTGTGTCGTCCATGGAGCAGATGTTTGTTGTTCCTCGAATCAAAATAAAGTTTCAAGTTGGGGGGAACCGTGCGCGAAATCCGGGCCGAGCCGCCGGTTGTCATATCTCCCCGATGTTTCATGCAAAACAAAACAAAAACGAGTAGTTCCACCTTTGACCGCTCCGAAATCGTGACGCTCGTGCACAGCATCTGATCACCATATGGGCCTACCGAGAACGAGGCCGAATTACGAGGCCATATGGTTGCCGATCGTCATGAACAGGTCCTCACGATATCTCTTTCGATCAATCAGCGTGGGATTCAATATTTCAATCCAGGGGATGGCCACAAATCAGGCTAGTGATGCCCTTGTGGAATGGACTACCACCTGCCAGCCGCAAGGGATTGCTCACATAGAACGAGCGATGGTATCTTTCCAAGGTGCCGCCGGAAACCGCAGTATAACCCCATGGCATTGGGTTGATGTTATTGTTTCAAGCATTGGCAATCCAAAAAGTTCCGCATATCCAAGGGACAATAAGGTAAACATTCAGATCGTACTTGCTCCGAGACCCCATCAGACGTAGACGATCACGTGATATGTTGGCCAATGAGGACAGACACGGATCATCAATCATTGAGGAACGTTCACAGACAGAGAGCGCTAAATGCTGGTGGCGTGAAAAGTCCAAGTCCAAAATAGTGGGCAAGGGGCGTGGTGGAAGAGGACGGCGGGAATCCCAGGATGGAGGCTCGTCGCTTATTAGTTGTTGAAGGTAGGATTGTAGGGATGTCATCAATGTTTGCAAGAAGAAGTTGGTGGCGGGGTGAAGGTGTCGAACGCCGCTCCTTATACAGGCAGTCTGTCGGTTAAGGTTATATCCGACCGGTTCCATTCGGAAACTACACGGAAGAAGCGGTCATTGCAGCTGCCAAATGGTTAATCTGTTAACGACGTAGCTTATAGATAAAAATGGCTACCATTCATCTAGAAGATCAATGCTGTAGGGCTATTCAGTATGTTAACTTTGAACGTGGGTAGAGTCTGAGATGTAACTGTAACCTGAGGGCGCTACGCCGGCGATAAGCGGAAGAGTGAGATAAGACTACTTAAAGAGGCAAATTGGACTTGTGCCACCGTTGTATTTAATGTCCCTTGCCATGTCTCTTTTTACTCAACCATTACAGTATGGCTCCTGTCGCTTCCTCTCCTTATCCAGTTCTTGGCCCACTCCCCCCGTCTCTTGCCACTAAAGATAGGGCCGCTTCCCGCAAACGTTTTGAGGACGTCTACTCCATCGTTCGCGATGACCTCCTTGACGATTTCCGCAAACATAACATGCCAGAGGAAGTCCTAGCTTATTACCGACGCGTTTGTACTCCACTCGTCCTTTTTCCTTTTTTTTTTTTTCTGATTCAAACTATTTGACAGAGCATGGATTACAACGTACCTGGTGGAAAGCTCAATCGAGGAATGAGCGTCGTCGACTCGGTCGCTATCCTCAAGGGTCGTGACCTTAACGAATCAGAGTACTTCAAAGCGGCCGTCCTTGGCTGGTCTGTCGAATGGGTTCGCCTCTTCCATCCTATGCGCTATCGCACCCCCATTGACCGCACGCTCTAGCTCCAAGCCTACTTCCTCGTTGCCGATGATATCATGGACGGGAGTGTTACCCGTCGTGGCAAAGCTTGCTGGTACCTCGTAGAGGATGTCGGTCTTATGGCTGTAAACGACGCACTTATTCTAGAAGGGGCAATCTTCCAAATGATACGCAAACACTTCCGTAATGAGTCATTTTACCTCGACCTTCTCGACCTTCTGCACGAAGTACGTCGCCTTTCCTCATTATTTACTATCGCATGACCCACTTCAAAAGGTCTCATATCAAACCGAAATGGGTCAATTAATTGATCTGATCACTGCTCCCGAAGGCAGGGTCGACCTTTCCAAGTTCTCTCTCGACAGGTGCGGTCACGGTCTTCTCTCTTACTTCCTGTCATCTCAAGTCTTTATTGACCGGTGATCCACAGGCACAAGACAATTGTGACCTACAAGACAGCCATCTACTCCTTTTACCTCCCCGTCGCGCTCGCGCTCCTCCTCTGCGGATTCCCCGTCGAGAGGAGGGATCCATCAGATCCTGACTACTACAAGTTGGCATTAGACATTCTCCTTCCCATCGGGGTGTACTTCCAAACTCAAGACGACTATCTCGATTACGCTGGAACGCCTGACCAAATCGGCAAGGTCGGCACAGATATCTTGGATAACAAGTGCTCGTGGTGCATCAATAAGGCCCTCGCTCATGCCAACGATAGACAACGACGGATCCTAGAGGTTAACTATGGTCACAAGGATCCCGCGATGGAAGCGCGGGTCAAGGAGGTGTTCTCCGAGGTTGGCATCGACGCGATGTATTCGGAGTACGAGGCAGAGGCGTACGCGCGCATCAACGCGCTCATTGACAACGTCCCAGAGACGACGAGTCCTACTGGTGATGCTGTGCTACGTCGCGATGTCTTCCGAGTTTTCTTGGAGAAGATTTACAAGCGCACAAAGTGAATGAATTTAGCTGAACTCTACAGACTCTCTTCTTGTATACCATCTTCGATTGTCAAATAGTATTCTATCCATCTAAATGCTACAAAATGATGTCACGTGGACGAACTTGATCTTAAGATCCTGGGAGAGCACACAAAAGACCGCGATTAGAATTACAACGTCATTCACACTGGCAGCACAAGGAGGATGAGACTACACATCAAAAACCGTAATGTAAGAGCCTAGTACTGTCACAGGAGAACACCTTTCCCGTATGAAAAAGTCGAACTGGCCTCCAATCAGCTTCGGAACGGCCACAAGAGGTGGGACGACATCAAACCCTGCACCAACAGCAGTTCCCGAGAGTAAGGCGCCTGACGCCTTCTAACTCACAAATTATTTGGGCGAAGTGAACCCGCCTCATACGGGTCTACAAATGCGAATTGAGACATGAAGAGACAGAATCGAATGATACAAATAGATGCTCGCTAAGAAAGGTCAAAAGGTGGTGATTTACCAACGATGAGTAAAGGTGCTGAGGACAAAAGGAAACGATGCAGAGAGTTAAAAACACCTGGGCAAGCCGGCCACCTGAACCGGATGCAAATATGTAAAACCCGTGACGTGCTGACTAACATATTTTAGCGTCCTCGGCGTCTCGGACCTTAGTCGCTCTTCGCCTTTTTTTATTCCTCTCCACTTGTTTTCAACTAGCCTGAGCCTTTTTTTCAAGGTGAATGTTTGTAGACCTGGTGCGGATCCACGGCGAGTGATCAATCAACCAGATCCGGCAACGCTCCGTACACCTGCTTCTGTAGTTCAGGTTCCCACTGGCATTGGCCTGGATGATCAGCTCGAGGGTGTTGTTGGGTGGAGAGATATAACGATGTTAAAAGGGGTGAGTGACCTCGTTTGCTAGCGAATAGTGCAATAGACGCAATCATCTTAGGCCCCATCCAGCAACGTGAAATTTCGCAAAATTTTCACTTTCGAAATTTCCGGGGGTTTCCGGACGTGA
>QLPA01000958.1:0-19881 GCA_003313945.1 Lactifluus pinguis
AGGCTATGCTAATGCAAAGGTGTGTGTTCCTTTGACACCCCCACGCTCATCCAGGGCACAGGGCATATATGGCGCGCGTCGGTTGCTGACGTCCCCTAGATATATAAATGCGAAAACGAAGCCTGTCCACGACCGGGAAATTACCGTTCCTATCGCTCGGACAAGGAAGATAGCCCACCATGCGAGCGACCAGGTTGCGGACACCGAATGAAACTCATCCGTCACGTCTCCTTCGTCGACTGCCCTGGACACGACATTCTGATGGCTACCATGCTGAACGGTGCGGCAGTAATGGATGCCGCACTCCTTCTCATTGCCGCGAACGAGACGTGCCCTCAGCCCCAGACATCGGAGCACCTTGCGGCGGTGGAGATCATGAAACTCGAGCATCTCATCATTCTCCAAAACAAGGTTGACCTGATTAAAGAGGCTCACGCGCTCGAACACCAAAAGAGCATCGCTGCGTTTGTAAAAGGTGAGTCATAAATGTACTTTTTTGGTTCCTCTGAGTGCTGAGTACGTGGGGGGTTCCGCTTCAGGTACGGTAGCCGAGTCGTCGCCCATCGTGCCCATCTCTGCTCAGCTCAAATACAACATCGATGCTGTGAACGAGTACATCGTGAAGCGCATCCCGATCCCCGTGCGGGACTTTACCTCCGACCCGCGACTGATCGTGATCCGCTCCTTCGACGTGAACAAGCCCGGCGCAGAGGTCGACGAACTCAAGGGTGGCGTCGCGGGCGGCTCGATCCTCTCCGGCGTCCTGCGTCTTGGGATGGAAGTCGAGATACGGCCAGGTATCGTCACGAAAGACAGCACGGGACGCAATCGTTGTCAACCGATATTCTCCCGCATCGTCTCGTTGCACGCCGAGACGAACCAGCTTCAGTTTGCGGTGCCCGGCGGACTCATCGGCGTAGGGACCAAGATCGACCCGACGCTATGTCGCGCCGACCGGCTCGTGGGACAAGTACTCGGGGCCGTCGGCAAACTGCCACACATCTTTACCGGTAAACCTCCCCCCCGCCCCCTTCTCTCATTTTTCTACAAATTTTAAATTATTTGGGTCAACAGAGTTGGAGATCAACCTCTTCTTACTGCGACGACTTTTGGGCGTCAAAACGGAGGACAAGAAACAGACAAAAGTAGCCAAGCTGGTCAAGGGCGAGTTGCTCCTGATCAACATTGGATCGACGTCGACTGGCGGGCGGGTGTTGAGCGTCAAGGCGGACTTGGCCAAAATACAGTTGACGTCGCCTGCGTGCACGGAGATTGGGGAGAAGGTCGCGCTCTCGCGTCGGATCGAGAAGCACTGGCGGTTAGTCGGTAAGTTTTATCCCTCACCCACCATATCTCGCAATGCTGACTAAGCCTTTTCATATCATAAGGGTGGGGAAGTGTTCAGCGTGGGACTATATTAGACGTCGACTAGCAAAAACCAAAATGAAAAACTGGTGTATATCTCTCAAAAACCGGAAAAGCCTTTTTTTTTTTTTCGGTGCCAACTTGTCGATGGATCTCTCCCCCAACCTCTCTGAGACGTCAATTGTATGAGTGAGTGGGATAAGAGTGGTGATGATAACACTGAAGAAGAACCATGGGAGAAAAACAAAAAAGTGGAAGCGAGAGGTGATGATAAGGTCGAGGATTCAACTAAGTATCTCTACTCGCGCCGGTCGATGAGGTCAAGCGCGGCCAAGTCGACGCCAGCAAAAGACTTGTTTTTGATGTGCCGTTCCTCGAGTTCTTTCTTGGCAAGTCGCAAATGAAGAATCTTCAGACCATCCTTGAGCTAAAAAAAAGAGAGAGAGAGAGAGGGAGTTCTTCAGTACCACTCTGACACCATCAAAACTTAAAAACGTCTTTTTCTCACCACGACGAAAATGCCGAGTCCAAGAACATTTCTCCACCTGAAAAAAATAAAATAAAAAGTCAGAAATACAGTCGGCGACGAAAGGGAAAACTCTTACCAAACTGGATCGCTCGTCGCCCATTCCTGACTCGTAGCCAAGAACAACACGTTGAGAACTCTAGCGCCCAACCCACCCGGTAAACCTCCCGCAACGGCGACGGCACCTCCACCGGCAAACAACCTCAATCTGGCCGTAGTAGAAGCCCAGAGTCCTAAGGCGCCCCCACCGCCTCCGCCGGCAAGAGGAAAATGATGAAGGGGACGTGGAGCAATGATGGCGCGTACGAGTGGCAAGACGTGCGAGATGCGTAAGAGGATGTTACCCATCACGCGGGCTATGGTAGGCATCGCCAGTGCGCCGCCGAGGAGACGACCGAGGCTAGAGCCGGTCAGTTGGATGGTACGTGCGGCGGCTGCTGCCAGATCGTTATCCTCCCATTGTGGTGGCGCAGCATCGCCCTCTCGACGTTGTTCCTGTCCCTGCTGTTGTTGTGGCTGTGGTTGTGGAACTTGCTCTCGTGGCGGTTCTTGAGCCTCCGCTGGTGGCTGCTGTTGCTGTTGCTGTTGTTGTTGGTTTTCTACCGCAGCTGCTTCAACATTTGCGCCTGCAGCATCAACATCGGCCGCAAGAGCGACGGGAGCATTTGGGTCCACGTCAGGCGCGGGTGCGGGTGCGGGTGCGGGTGCAGCTACTACAGGTACTGCGGGGATAGCTGGGGGAGCGGCGTTGGCAGCAGCGGCGACCGGAGGAACGGGATCACCTGCGGCGGCAGCAGGGCCACCCAAACCAAGACGCAAAAGCGCGCGAATCTCGAGTGCGAAATGTGGTCCCATGTTCAACTCGAGATGACCACCTCCTTCACCCTCGACTCCAGCTCGTTGTTGTTCCTGCCGTCGCTGTTCTTCTTGCTGTTGCTGTTGACGCTGTTGACGTCTCCGTTGCAACCACTCTTGCAGTCCCTCTCGTCTGCGTCCCGGTCCTGCTGCCTCCTCACCCCGTGGCAACGGTAACTGAAGTTGTTGTCGTGCTCCTGGAACCGCCGGCTGAGCCCCCCTCGTTTCTTGAGGTTTCACGACGGCGTTTGTGACGTATTTTCGAAGCTGTTTATACATCGCTCTCACAGCCGGAAACAACGCACACACGATCGCTGGATGGGGTGGCCACAATGGCGCCGCAATCCAGGACGACGACGACGACGACGAACTGAATAATCGAGAAGAGGAGGAGTGGAGGGATGTAGAGCCGATGGGGATGGTGGATGGCCAAGGGAGGAGGAGTGGTACGAGTGGGGAAGTCCAAAGGACGAGCGGGGTGCGGGAAGCGATGAGCGAGAAGGGGATCAGTGGAAGGTTGACCCAGGCTTGCCAAGGCCATTTGGCAGGGTCGTTCGATATTAGGATGCGGAAGAGGTCTGGACCTATAAATTCGCGCACGGCAAAGGCACCATAAGTCGCGCAGGTCAAGTATACACCTATACGTTTATTAATAAGCATCTTTCTTGGGATGTGGGCAAGGAGACTGACCTGCACCCAAAGATAAGACGATGGTGCCAGCACAACATATAGTCACGACGCCACCACAGCGGGAGAGTGAATGGTTTAGAGCGTTGAGAAGGCGTAGAACGGGTGGGTTGTATCCTTCGAATTCATAATAGTCGCCACATTGAGGACACTTGAGTTCGCCCCGTAAAC
Source organism: Lactifluus pinguis (assembly GCA_003313945.1). NCBI lineage: Eukaryota > Fungi > Basidiomycota > Agaricomycetes > Russulales > Russulaceae > Lactifluus > Lactifluus pinguis. Next base: position 3,605 of record QLPA01000958.1, read on the forward strand.
GGCCATGATCGTGTTGCTGGGTCTTGATCCAGTGAAGAAGACATGATTCGTGGGCGACCAGAGTGCATTTGCATGGGTGGGTCCATACGGGTGGTGGATGAGGTGGATCTAGTAAAGGGATCAGAGTATCATCAGACCAGGGGATGGAAGCGTACTATCGTGGCGTTCCTCCTCACGACAGATATAACAGAGCTTTACCTGTAACAAAGTGAGTGAGGGAATGTTCAAGGGGACTTGTGCCTTACTCTAAGGTCGTCTACCGTTGGCTCACGCTGCATGTCAACGTTCGCTGAGAGAGGGTTAGACTGCGCTTGCTCACGACTTCCTTTCAAGGCAAGAAACAAGAGTTATCATAAGCTTACTTACTTGCCACTACCACTACTACGGTACTACTCTACCCAAAGGTACGAATCAAAGGCCCAACAGCTCAACGCGACCAAAGGACACGTCAGATATTTTGCGAGACCAGACACAGAACCAAACTTCAACGGCAAAGCAAATAGAGACAAGGAAAGCGACAAAGCAACTTTTTTCTTTTCGTGTTTTTGTTTTTTTTTGGCTCTAATCCGCATGGATAGGAGACATGCCAGAGTCTTCACCCTTTCGGCTTGCCCGTGGTGACCTAGGGACGTCATCTTCCTTGTTGTTAGGAGCTGGCGAAAGGCTGCGCTTGCGGTCGGGACTCCTGCTGCGACGATTGTCATCCCTATCCTTGTCCCGCACGTCGCGGTCTCTATCCCTGCGATCCCTATCCCTATCCCTATCCTTATCCTTACGGTCACGATCCGAGTCCCGGTCTCGATCCCGGTCGCGCTCACGATCACGGTCCTTCTCGCGGTCACCGCGATCTCGCTCACCACGGTCACGGTCACGACCGCCACGGCGACGGGGACTACGAGAGCGGTCACGGCGAGGTGGAGGTGAACGCCTGTCGATTCGCCACACGGCCGATGGAGGGCTCTTGGCCCACTAAAGAAATCACATGAAGAGAATTGCGGACTGTGAGATAGTGGGTGACTGACCTGTATGCCTAGACGTGAACCCTCAAACATGCGACCGTGCCTGGAAGAAAGTGTGTGAGGGGTAGTAGGGAGAAAGAAAGAGAAAATTGCCCAGGACATACATGTCATAATAGGCATCCTCTGCGTCACGGGTGCTGCGAAATTCAACGAATGCATAACTGGGATAGTTGAGGGAGAATTGAGCTTTCGTTCGGACTCGACGCGAGATCGAATGACGCGGAAGACGAGGGCGCTCGAAATTGAAATGAAAAGATGCGTGCGTGTGCGTGCGTGCGTGCGTACGTGCGGAGACGACGGGCGAATGTGCGACGAAGAAGGCACTCGTGGCGCTGCGACGAAAGAGCAGGAAAAGATAAAGGAGAAACAGGACCTACGGATTAGAATGTGCGGAAGGGTTGCGTGGAGCGGGGACATCACAACGAATTAAGGGGCCGTAGCTTTATAGATGATGAGATGATATAAGAAAAAATCAAAAAGAAAAAGAGACGTACCGTTCAAACTCGAAAGCAAGATCACGAGCTCGAGTGGCGGGATGAAAACCGCTAACAAAGAGAATGCGAGGCATGACTTGTTAAAAAAAAAAAACACAAACCCAAGAAAAGACCGTCCGTCTTTTTCTACCCGTGATTTAATTTGTCATTGTTTGGTCATTCAATACACTCGACAACAAACAATTAATCAAACTCGTGACCTTCCTTGGTCAATGACCTTGGTGAGACTCAGATTGAGTCTTTCGTCCTTTCGTCGTCAAGCTTTACAAAAGCGAATATCTCATATCGTACAATCTATAAGAAGAGATTCAGAGTACCAATCACAATGGTCTTCCCTCACAGCTCTTCCCAACCTAGATTCCGCTATCGCTCAGCTCGAATCTCTCACCGGTTCATCTACCTTGTCACTCAATCGAATAAATCCTCCACCAGCATGGCTACTAGTAAAACTTTGCTCCAAGGTCAAATCCCAACCAGATGCAGAAAAGGCCTCCAACCTGATCATCACCAATTTACCCAGTATCCCTCTCGAACGCCGCCCAACCGTCCTCATTCTCCTCGTTCACCTCTTATCTACTTATAAAGTTCTCCCAGAGCTTGAACGCGTCATAAATCTCTTTATCGGTCTTCCCATCTCTCAGCAGCATTGGCATTACAACCACCTTTTACGCGCATTGGCTACCTATGCTGATTCTCCTACCGATGGTCGTCACATGGCACGCTTCGCAGCTCTGCTTCTTAAGACAATGACAGATCATGGTCTTACCCTCGAGAAACGGACATATAGTCTCCTTCTTCAGAATCGCTATATCCCAATGCATCTCACAGAGGAGCTCCATCAACGTATGATCCGCGATCATGTCGTCCCGGGCCATACTCATCTCCATTCCTTTCTTCGCATCTTTGCTCATCAAAGCTCCGGGAAAAATCCCGCCGCCTACGCCCGTGCTATTAAAAGCATGGACCAAACACCGCCAGAGTCGAAGAATACTGTCAAGTACCTCAGCCGTCTCGTACACGAAAACGCCCAGCGCGCCCAATTCGACGCCGACGCCGAATGGGTTCAATTCGTAAAGACCGGCCATTCTCTCCGTTTTTCCGATAATTACGGATCCACCACCACCGCATCAGCCTGGGCCGCCCGTCTCCTCAGTCTTTCGCGTACGCGGTCCTTCTCTCCAGAGAACCTCATCGCCTTCTTCGACTGGTCCCACGCGCAATCCTTTCCTTTTCGTACGCACACTACTCTTTCCTACACCATCGTTCTCCGCGGCCTTCTCTTCAAGGGAGCATATGCCCTCGCGCTCGACCTTTGGGAGCAGTATCGCAGTCGCAGGTTACACCTTGACCTCGTCGCCCTCGGTGTAGGCGTCCAAGTGCTTACTCGCGCTGGCCACCCCGTCCGTGCGCTTGCTCTCATCGACGACGTTGCAAATCCGAATGCGAATCCGTCGTCTCACAGCAAAGGAGCCACCCACCGCCACATTTTGAGACCAAAGAGACCGAGAGTACCAGTTTCGATAGTCACTCACTTCATGCGCGCACTCGACGAGAGTAACCCGAGCGCCGCACTGCGTGTATGGGATCACATGGGGACGCTCTACAACGTTACACCCGATGCGCGCGCATTCACTGTCATGCTCGACGCTGCACGTCACGCGACGCTCGGCGGTGAGACATTTAAAGGTGCGCTGCAAGAACTCGGATTCTCCAAATTCCCCTTCCGATGGCGATTACCATTCCTGTTCCACCACCGCGACCACGATGACGAGCCTGCCGAGATGGGTTCCGCCGTGACCGAGTCGCTCGACCGCGCTCGTCGTAGAACTTACGAGCAGCTCGAAAAATCACTCGTCGTCAACGAGGGTGACATGTGGGGCAACGAACGGGCTTGTCGTCGAGCGCACAGACTGTTTAAAGACGCGCTCTTCGCAAGTTGGCCTTTTCTCACCGAAGTCCGTCCGCCGCCTACTCGCGCCGTACGTACGTCCAGTCACGACCCAGCCACGGCTCCCCTACGCGACCTCAAACACTTTCTCATGCCTCCGCCCCCTGACTCGGATCCTAAATTGGATATCGACTTTGATGATGAGAGTGAGGATTTATCGGCACCGATATTACCTATCCACCCACGCGGTGCTTACCCCTCATTCTCACCTGACGACGCCACGTTTCGCGCCGAAATTCTCCTCGTCGGCACGACCGGTACGGCGCCTACCGAAATCCCACTAATTTTGGCATGGATGCGGGCTTTGGGAGTCACGCCACGTACGCGCACGCTCGCCTATGCGCTCGTCTTTTGGGCGGAAATGAGTAGATCGTCGCCCTTGCTCGAGCGTTTTCAAAATCGTGGTGGTGGTGGTATTGGTGGGGAGTATGCGACTTTTGTGAGGTGGTTGGAAGAGTGGGTTGGAGTTGGAAATTTGCCGGATGAGAAGGAGGTGGGAGAGGCGGTGAGGAGGGTAGAAGCTATGAGACGGGGAAGGTCTGGCCAGAGTTACTTTGGAGAACCGCCGCCGTGAAAACGTGTGTAAAATTGTTTTTTTGCATGATTGTAGTTTTTTTTTGATCATAATAGCAGGCATATTCTCGTTTTTTTTCCCTTCCCCCGACCTCCCCCTCTTCCGAGTCATTGACTCCCCATGGACTCACTGCCTGTTACTCTTCAAGCTTCAAGTTGGCTTTCAGGCGCACGCACCCAGAGCGCGGGTCTGTGGGTGCAGGAGGACAACAAACTTGTACAGGCTTCTACCGATAAAAAAAAGTAGAGAAAGAGTCGAAATTTCTAAAAAACATATGCACTGTATAATTGATTCTATTTATTCGTACTACCACTTGTGAACTCCCGGTGAGTCTCCGTGAATTGTTTACACACGTTGCCACTATTTTATCACGATCACGTGCCGTGTTGTATTTTTCGAGGATATGGACTCGACTCTGACGACGACTGACTTCATCCGAGTCCACCTCGGCTCCATCTTCGCTGACCTTCTGGCACCAGCCGAGTTTTCTGACGCCGCATCGCCTTCGTCATGACATAGACAAGACCCCATGCCAGACCCATTTCTGACTGCACATCGTCCCCATGCTAGTGAAGTCCTTCGTAAGTGAGACGAACAATGCTCCCTCGACGACAACGACAAGCTTGCAGGGCACAGCCCCGATTACTGGCATGGCGCTTACTAAGGCAAACTACAAAGGCATTCGAAAAGAGTATGTTAGTCCCGGCCCGGAGTTATGACACAAGGGTGTTCTCCTTCCACGACGTCTCGTGAGTCATATCCCGACGATTGACTTGAAGGCTTCGTACGCCCTCAATATCTCCCGCCTGTTACTGAGGGGTTTCATACCCTCACTACGCCGGCGAACAAGGGGTACGGGGGGGTGGCAATATTCCACACAAGTTTGTTCAGGAGGATAGGTTCCTTGCCACACGTGCGTGGAGAGGGCCTTGGTGACCGGAATCTTGAAAAACGTTGACGATATGCCGACCATTACAATACCAGGCATAACCTAAGCCATCAGAAAAGAACCAACACAATACCAAAAACGACTCACCTTTTCCGTCAAAGGAGGGAGACCTGCCGCTTCTCGATGAACGTTGTTCTCATTAAATGCCGCGATTGCCTCTGCGACAAGTTGGGCTCTTGCACCGATGTGGCCCCCGTACAGCAATCTCTTGTCCTCCTGCTCCTGGACAAGAAGAAGGATATCATTCTGTGAGCGATCAACGATACAAACATCCGTCTTCCCATGTCTTGCTTCACCGCAAATCAATAGCGGAATGTCGGCACGAGTCCGTGCCACCCGTTCTCGACGACAATACCCCAGCGACTGGACTATCAATGACTTGGAGTCGTGTAATATCACTCCCAATCCGGTGAGACCTCTTCCATTCTTTGGTGTACAGGTATGTGACAATAGACTTGCGATATGAAGCCGTTGAAAAGACTAACGACAACGACTTTTCACGTTACAGGAGTTGCCACAGCCCTCGGTTGACGAGGAGTTGTTAAACGTTTCTGATGCCGGCCATAACTGCGGCTGTGGTTGATTTTTCTGTCAAGCTTTTCAACGTTCTGGGTTACTCTCATCGGGAGCGGGTTGCACGCACCCGTGCTGACATTCCGCTGTTTATTTGCGGTGAAACCAAATGCACCAAACCCGACATTTGTCTTGTTGATCGCTCTCGGAACGATTTTCTCCTTGTTGTCCAGGAGGACAAGAGCTTGGAGGACATGGAGCTCGGTAATGCGCAGGCTCAGCTCGTAGCAGAGGCAGTCGCGTCCTTCAATGAGAATAATTTCCAAAGGGATGTATTTGGACTCCCTCCTTTGGCGGAAAAGGTGAGTTGTTTTTGTGAGCTTGCTCTGATGGCTCGTTCTCCCTCAGGTCATGCCTGACATCGTCATGGTCGGAACGTCGCCCGTTTTCTTCAAGATTCCTGTCACCGAGAGACTGTCGACTCATATTCGCCATGGGACCTACCCTCTAGAGGAAACCCTGGTAACGTATTGTTACCCACCAACTCCTCGTCCTGCCCATCGCCTTAGCGAAGGCATGCGACCTCTAGACAGCAGGCGCGAGATTCTGAGGTGCTATCAAGCGTTCAAGTCGAATGTGGGTATTTAACCATCTGATATCATTGCTGTTCGTAAACTACTACATTATTGAGTATTGGTACTGTTCTGTTTGGGGCTCGATTGCGGATGGCTTTAACCCATAACGATAATCGTAAAGTATAAAGTAGATGTTCATCGATTCGTATTGAAACCCGGGCAATGTTGAGAATAGTGTGATTTCCATTGAATGCCAACAGTCATGGATAACAGGGTAATGAGCCCTGACTCAAGATCTCTCACCTCCGAACCCGTGAATCATGATTCGCAACTTGAATCCGCCCAGCCATTGAGCAATGGCACGCCCCAGTTTACCGCGCTCTACCGCCTCCCCTGCCAGTGGAACAGCTCCCCGGAGCTCATCCAGGGTTTAGTTGAAGCCCCTCGTCCCATTTTCTGCAACTTAAGCTGGTTGTCACATCATGATGATGTAAGCAGATAGGGTCGTCTGCTTGTGAGTTCAAGAGAAGTGGAAAGAGGGGATCAAAGGTGCAAAAGAGGAGGATAGGAAGAGCAGCGGCGAGAGGGAAGTAGGACGCGTTTGGAGCCCGTATAAGACGAGATCGAAACGAGAAGGAGAGCAGTAGAGGTAGAAGCTAATGAAAACTTGAAGAGAGAAAGACAAGAGACTTGAAGCAGACGAGATTTCGAGGACAGAGGGTGAGCGGCGACGTTTCGCTGGCTCGTTTGTACATTCAGAACCTCTATTCAAGTACATTCGAGCCGGTAGTTCTAAAACAGAAACGCGTCAACAACGGAAACGGAGTAAGGTAGCGAACTGAACGGGAACGAAGAAAACGGACAGGAAAGTAAGAGAGGAGTATCGGAACTGAGATGGTCATGAAAGGGAGAAACGCGAGGCAAGTAAAGTAGGAGGGAGAACAAAGGGACTGAAGGGCACACGGCCCGAAACATCAGACGCAAAAGTAAGCAAACGAGACGAAATGATACTAGAAAAAGCGAACAAAAGAAGACGCGAGGCGTACTATGACGAATCGAGAAACCAGGAGAAACGAGGCATGAAAGAAATGAGAAGGAAACAAAGAGAAAACACTGAGTACCGTTGTGCAGCGCGAGGCCGCAGAGAACGGGTCGATGGCCGAGGCGTAAACGCGTCGTGGCTGAGGGCGTTCGTGGCCCTTTTTATCGAGATCGGGACGGCGGAAACGAGGTCTAAGACTTGAAAACCAGCAGAAGGTGACGGCGAGAAGTAGTAGCTCGAGGGAACGTGAAACGAATCGGGAAAGCGTACGGATCGAGGTTTCGAGGCCAGCCACGTGGCTGACCTTACAATGATTAATACCTAATTGTGTTCTTACCCCTCGAACTGTGCTGTGAAAAGCCGTGCTATCTTTACCAAACACCGCCAGAGTCAACGTTTCCGAGTCTCTCAGCCGTCCCGTACACGAAAGCGCAGAGCGCGCATAATTCGACACCGATGCCGAATGGTTTCAATTCCAATTCGTAAAGACTGGCCATTCTCTCCATTTCCCCCAGTAATCACGGACCTGCTTCCGCCTGGGCATCCCGTCTCCTCAGCCTTTTCGCGTAATACGCGGTCCTTTTCTCCAGAGAACCTCGTCGCCCTCGGCATATGCGTCCAAGTTCTCACACGCGCTGGCCACCTCTCTTGCGCTTAAGACTTCGAATTCGAATTCGAATACGTCGTCTCACAGCAAAGGGGCGAGGGTACCGGTTTCGATAGTCACTTGCTTCATGCGTTCACTCGACGAGACTAACCCGAGCGTCGCACTGCGTGTATGGGATCGCATGGGATAGTTTTACGACGTTACAGCCGGATCGCGCGGGTTCGCTGTCATGCGCTCGACGCTGCACGTCCGAGTCACGCGAGGTTCGGCGGTGAGACATTTAAAGGTGCGCTGCAAGAGCTCGGATTCTCCAAATTCCGTTTCCGATGGCGATTACCATTCCTGTTGCACCACCACAAACACGATGATGAGCGTGCCGAGATAGGTACCGCCGTGATCGAGTCGCTCGACCGCGCTCGTCGTAGAGCCTACGAGCAGCTCGAAGAATCACTCGTTGTCAACGAGTGGTCACTGACATGTGGGGCAACGAACGGGCTCGTCGGGCACACAGATTGTTTAAAGACGCGCTCTTCTCAAGTTGGCCTTTTCTTGCCGAGAGTGCGTCCGCCGCCTACTCGCGCCGTACGTACGTCCAGTCACGATCCAGCCACGGCTCCCCCTACGCGATCTCAAACACTTTCTCATGCATCCACCCCCTGACTCAGATCCTAAATTGGATATCGACTTTGACGATGAGAGCGAGGATTTATTGGCACCGATATTACCTATTCACGCACGCGGTGCTTACCCCTCATTCTCACCCGACGACGCCACGTTTCGCGCCGAAATTCTCCTCGTCGACACGACCGGTACGGCGCCTATCGAAATCCCACTGAGCTTGGGATGGATGCGGGCTTTGGGAGTCACGCCACGTACGCGCACGCTCGCCTATGCGCTCGTCTTTTGGGCGGAGATGAGTAGATCGAGTGAGGTGGTTGGAAGAGTGGGTTGGAGTTGGAAAATTGCCGGATGAGAAGGAGGTGGGAGAGGCAGTGAGGAGGGTAGAGGCTATGAGACAGGGAAGGTCTGGTCAGAGTTACTCTGGAGAACTGCCGCTGTGAAAACGTGTGTAATTGTTTTTTTTGCATGATTCCCCTTTCTTTTCGAGTGGAAGTTGACTCGCTATATTCAAGTTTCAGCAGCAGTGTACCATGACCAGCAGCTCCAGTCGCGGGTCTGGGGGTGCAGGTGTCACTTCAAGTTCTACATCTACGTCATCACAAAACTTTAAAAAACCGCCTGTAACCTCTAACCGTGTGTAATTCGTGTATTGAAGCTCAATTTTGTGCACGGCGGCGTGCACACAAAGTTCGAGAGATCAAGCCTGGTTCTCATTTGACAACTGCAATCCGGTGGCGAAAAGATGTCACATGACTGAAAGGGTTGAGATCCGTGAAAATGGTTCTCTGTTGCAATCATACATGAACCATCGGGAGGCCCAACTTGAAAGTGAAAGAGAGAGAGACAATGTTTTTTTTTTTGCAAAATCTCTTGACGAGTCTGTCATTCTGAACTTCCGGTGAGTGTCCAAATTCCGTGTGGGTATTCAGTACTCAGTACTCAGGTACCCAAGTTCCTTCGCTTATAGTGCAACGTGCCCAACTCCGAGTCCTGACTGGGAGAACAGCGGCAATTCCCGCAACCGATATCAACTTGATCACGGACAATGGAATGTTTCCTTTGTCTGAACAGTCAGTCAGTCAATCATGGAAGCTCAGGCTCATGACCCGCCAGCGGTCTCTGATCCCTCTGTCAAACTGGAACATACTCCTTCAGTACAGCTACTAAAGCTTGATATACCTGACGAAGCCATTCGAGAGGCGTCCAGAATCCTTGATAAGAAGATCGACCTTGATAATGATACAGACGACGAGATTCTGGACCAAGTTTTTTTCTTCGTCCACAGGACTTTTTCACATTATCCAGAGCTAAGATGGGTCATCGCGAACAGAGAAGACTTTCATGCTAATGTCAAGCGACAAGGGGAGGAAAAGTTTCTCGAGCTAGCAAGAGATTCGGCGAGGAGGAACTCGTGGCGTGATTTCTTACACAATGGTATATCTCCTCCTTTTTGACGACCAGCTCTCTCTTTATGTTATCCGTACAGACGCGTTTGTGAATCCACGCACGCACTACGAACCATGTGAAAATGGTGCGCATAGTAAACTCGAAATCACTCGATTTGATTTTGATCACGTATTTGTGACAACTACAGTAAAGGCCTGGAATATTCCTTTCCGGGGAAATGCTGCAGATGTCCTCATCAAGACAATCTCGACTCACCTCGACAGGCAAAGGACCTATGCAAAGGATTTCGCCATTTTCAACTCCTCTGGGACGGGCAAGTCTCGCGCTGTAGATCAAGTCGCGAGATCCGTTATCACCGTACCCATGTGCCTTCGCGGAGAAGGATCGCAAGGTACCGTATTTCGCTCGCTCTCCTTCCGTTCAGTTTGCTTATAATCTAACTCTTCAACAGGGTTCCCCCCTCCTGATGTGGCCCTGCGTACCTGGTTGACCACAATTATGGGTGGTCAGGTCGCGGTTGAACGGAGTCTCAATGGATTCGTTTATTCGCTCTTGACCGTCACCTACAAACATTTAGAGAATATCGCGGGAGAGTGGAATGGTGGGTATTCTCAGACCGTAGCTTATTTTTGGATCATGTACCAACGATGCTGCAGGTCCCACTCCATTACCGACCCTCTCTGATAGGAACATCCAAGATCTGTCTAAGGCAGAACGGGATGAGCAAGCGTTGCTTGTTAAGGAGCGCCAAAGAATGCTAGCCGCTGTCTTCCGTGACCGCATGACAACAGGCCAGTCATTCAAACATCCGAATCAATATCATCAAGGATTCTTCAACGAGGTAATTGAGGTTGCCACCGAGGTGTGCTTTCTTGTCTCCTTACCGTTTCAGAGGATGACCTCAGGTTGTCTTGAAGTTCGCGAGAGAATGCGTGCAAGAACCGACGAAATACAGTTTCCCTTCTCCATACAAATATAAAAACGAGGGGGTAAAAGAAGCAGGGTTGAAGCTCTCACAGTTCATCGACCCGAAAGATTTGCTCAACTCCGAGTCAGCCACAGGGCCGGGGCACCCGCTTGTCATTCTTTCTTTCGACGAGTCACACACAATCACAGATACTCCAGGATATTCAACTTGGACTGTGTTCTCCGAACTCCGTCGAGTTCTGAGCCAAATCAACTACCTCCCTATATTCTCTCTCTTTCTTTCGACAGCCGGTAATGTTCTTTCATACTCCCCGGTGAAACAGTCTAACCCTTCTCGTCGGGCCATGCCTCTAGATCTTCCGCCTCTACAACCTGTATCCGAGATCAGCTTTGATGCTCTCGCATACCCCGCAATGGAAGACGATATCATGTTATCTCGAGTTGTACAGACAGATTGGATATCTCACTTGGGCCGTCCACTGTATGTCCACCCCCACTGGCGGTCATGAGCACTGTTTCAAAGAGTCTAATCACTTTCTACTTTTGATAGATTTGGCTCTCTGTATGATGCCATGAAAGAGCATGAAAAAGACGACATTGTACACTTTGGCAGGCTGAAACTACTAAATTGCCGCCATGAGCTCCATGGCCAGGACAAGTTTGGGCCAGGCGCTTTGGCCTGTCTGTCGGTTCGGTTCGCATTGGAGTTCGATCTCGCAAATGGAGATGCTCGTAGCGTGGCCCGTGAACAAATTCGATGCCATCTGCGACTCTGCGTTTCGGCCAGTACGGAATTCGAAACCTTGATCACCGTCGCTGGATCGGAACCACTTCTGGCCGAGGCCGCCCGTATGATTCTGGACTTGACACAGGAGAGCACTGTACGCCTCCTAGCGGACAATTTCGATCTGAGTTGCATTGATCGTAGCATGCGAGGAGAGCTAGTTGCGGCACTCCTTATCATGGGGGCGCGGGATGCGTCGTATGTCACTGGCACGCCACGGTCGAGATCGGTATCCGTCACCAACTTCATGAAGGCGCTGCTTCCAGACGACGATTACAAGGCGTTACAAAATTCCCCGCCGCCTCACTCACAGCACGTCAATGACACCCGCACATTCGAAGGAATATTCAAGGGCTATGAGATGTGGTTCAACCATGTCATCCGGATCAGAAATACTGACATGATCAATATCCGGTCTCTCTGGAAGTTCATCACGAGGGGCGCAATGGTCATGTGCGCGAACAATCAACGTGGCGTGGACATTGTACTGCCGATATGTGACCCAAGCAGAAACCTTTCATCCCGTAATGTGACGGCGATCCTTGTGCAAGTCAAGAACGACAGGGCTTTCAAGAAAAATATCAAGACGGCATTGTTTGATACGATGGATCCATTCGAAGTGGACCTGTTCTCTGATGGGGACACGCCACTACCCGTGATTCGAATGGTGTTTGCGCTCGCGTCTGTTGAACCCGGTGTTTCATTCACCCCGGTTCCCGAGAGCAGACATCACGGCGAACGGTTTACTGGGTATGACATATGGTGCGCGGGGCTGTCGGCGAAGACATTCAATGGGATCGAGACGGATGTGAAGTCATACCAAAAGCTGTTGACTCGCTCGCTGAAGCCTCATGATGCATTCGAATTGAATGAGATCAGGGATCCATATCAGGACAAGCCAACGAAGTATGCGAGAGGAAGTCTGAGACGAAGGTTGGAGCCGCTAGCGGATTTGGAGGACGAACACAATCACAGTCATATCCCTGTACAAGTTGACGCAACCTGAGCCTCATCACCTCAGGCCGAGGGAAAGAATTAGGGTAATGTTTCCGATTTGAGTGATCACTCGTTCATAGAGAGCGGCTATACCTTGTATAGTGTAAAGTAGATGTTCGATGATTTGTATTGAAACCGGAGCAATATTGAGAAGAGTGTGATTCCCATAGGATGCCAACAGCCACTGGCAATAGATGCCCACGTCCGGTCCCTCAGAGTCAAGCGGCTGCGGCTTCCCATGTTCGAACAACTTTGGAATTGACGGTGATAGCCGGGGTTCTCCGAAGCGTGAGAACTAGCTGGGACCGCTACCAGCACGTGGGTGTGATGTACCACTTCTCCATCCCAAAAAATGACATCATACCCACCACGTCGGTTAAGTAGTCACACAGGAGTTAACACTGAGTTACTCCTCTATTGTCATGGCCAACCTCATTCGTTCCACAAAGTCTGGCAATGACTGGAATCTCAATGACTTGGATTCGTATCACATCACCCTCAATGAGGTGCAACCTCTTCCATTCTTTGGCTTACAGGTAGGCGACGATTTGCGATTATATGTGGCCATTGGAAAGACTAACGACTTTTCACGTCACAGGAGTTGCCGCAGCCCTCGGTCGATGAGGAGCTCTTAAACATTTCTGATGCCGGCCACATGCAACAAGATCGCTTTGCACAGTTGATAAATTTGCTCGACCTTGCCATGATCCCCCAAACAGGTGAAACTGCTGTGGTCGATTTTGCAGTCCAACTTTTTAAGGTCCTGGGCTATTCTCATCGAGAGCGGGTCGCACGGACCCGTGCTGACATTTGGTTGTTCATTTGCGGTGAAGGCAGATGCACCAAACCCGATATTTGTCTTTTTGATCGCTCTCGGAATGATTTTCTTCTCGTTGTCCAGGAGGGCAAGAGCTTGGAGGACATGGAGTCCGGTAATGCGCCGGCTCAGCTCATAGCAGAGGCAGTCGCGGCCTTCAACGAGAATATTTGCCAAAGGGAAGTATTTGGACTCCCTCCTTTGGCGGAAAAGGTGAGTTATTTTTGCGAGCTTGTTGATTCTTTTCTGATGGCTTGTTCTCCCTCAGGTCATGCCTGGCATCGTTATGGTCGGCACATTGCCTGTTTTCTTCAAGATACCTGTCACCGAGACTCTGTCGACTCATATTCGCCATGGGACCTATCCCCTGGAGGAAACCCTGGTAACATATTGTTACCCACCAACTCCTCGTCCTGCCCATCGCCTTAGCGAAGGCATGCGACCTCTAGACAGCAGGCGCGAGATTCTGCGATGCTATCAAGCGTTCAAGTCGATTGTGGGTATTTAACCATCTGATATCATTGTACTGCCGCCATGATCACAGAATCAAGGATGACCTTGTTATGTTTCTTGCATCTTGTAGCGGGCTACCTCTCCCCACCTCCTGGTGCTTTGTGTTTGTCGTCTCAGATGACCTTGACTCGTTCTCTTGTCGTCCTTCAAGTAACTCTGTAGTTAAGAAGATTCAATCATAATTTGACATTGAAACACAAGCTGTGTATAATCCAAGTTGGGTTATACCCAGCTCGTATTTCAATGTCAAAACTCTGGTTGCCACCTTTCATACCGAGAAATACTGTGATGATCAACCTCAAAGTCTTTTCATTGCTGTTCGTAAACTACATTATTGAGTATTGGTACTGTTCCGTTTGGGGCTCGATTGCGGATGGTTTTAACCCATAATGATAATCGTAAAGTATAAAGTAGATGTTCATCGATTCGTATTGAAACCCGGGCAATGTTGAGAATAGTGTGATTTCATCGAGAGCAGGTCACACAAGGGGGTGGATCAGTGAGTCAATCAAAATCTTGTTGCTAAGAAAAAAATAGTAGAAGTAATCTAAGCCAAACAAACGAATATTAAGACGATTTTTTGAAACTTCCATGATGATGAACTTGCGGCGCGGAGATGAGCACGGAGAGCACGGGGTTGTTTGGCTTGCAAATGGTAGGAGTCTATACGTGACGCGTCATTCTTTTCTCCTATGCCAATGGGTACTAATTGCTCTTCCGCCCTCTGCCATCCTATCCATGAAGCTTATGTTGATGTCCAAATAAACTTGCAACCTCCAATGTCTGCAAGCAAGGTAGCCGACGACAATGTCGGCAGTATTGTTTATTATCGCAATTTGAATGCGCTACAGCAAGGCTGATGGGCCATCAGCAAAAATGCACGGTCTTGGTTAGGCCTCAACTAGGCCCTGTTAGAAACATATTAGGGCCTTATAAGTGTCACAATATGTACTATTTTTAATACCCTAGTATATGACATTGTAAGTCATGGTTATAGAGTAGGGGAGTTGGCTAGCCACCACCAAGGGTACAAAAGGGTAGTGCATCTTGTGATATCTGGTATATATGTTAGGCATTACTAGACTACTACGTGCCTGCAAGACTTGTTAGAGAGTAGCCAATATGGCTAGCCTAGGCTGCCTAGTAGCCATTGCAAGGTAATTGAAGGCATAGAAGGGTAACACTACTTGTCAGGATTTACTAGGGAAGTGTATCTATGCTAGGCCTTACTAGATGTCTCCTGGACAAGGCACACTTGGCCAGGCTGCTGTACATTATAACCATTCACCATTATATACCATGCTGGTAATAAAACTTGTATTGGCACTATCTACTACATGCATAGCCCACTGCCGGGGCACAAGCAACAGCCCCAAACCTGAAGTGTTGCGATAACGAGGGGACACCAGCTGCCATCCATAAACTCTTAAAGGCTTGTAATCTGGACATAACGAACGCAACATCTTTCATGCATGCCCAATCTCCTTGCGGTACCCAGATGATGTTGTATAGCTGGTCAAACACGAGTGCTTGTGTGCAATCTAAAGTAAATGTTTTTGAACACACTCAAAGTGAGGGGAGGTTACAGCCATACCGCGACGGGATATGAGCCAGTCTGCAGGTACACGCGAGACATCAAGACGGAAGTTGAGGTCCCCGAAAAGAAACCTAAAGTCAAAACGATCAGTGATATCTGGGGATAGAACTGTAAATTGGTTGGGTATGTGGATTAGACGACAGATCCCAGACCTTCAGCTACCATGCGTGGGTCATCAGCGTTGAGGAAATCGTCCACCGCTAATTCGTTCTGCGCCAATTCTGTCTCAACCCCAGCTCGCCCCGAAAATATTAAAGACATACCTTGATTTTCGCTAGATTGGCTAATCGATTGGGGGGACATTGCCCTCGTGAGCCACGTTCACCCTACGTCAGGGACCTTGGGGGGGACTACACCCAGGACGGTGTAACGTTACCCGCTAAATGCACGTTGACAAACCGTATTGTCGTATTCACAATCTTCAAACTGACCCCAACGGCGCCCTTGTTACCAACCCGGCCACCAATGAGTCCTGTAGTCACCAGCATACTACACTCCCGCAACAAATTGAAAAAAAAAGAAAGAAAAGAAAGAAAAAGAGAAGGGACGCACCCCAGACGAGGTGTTTCGCGTCGCGATGCACGAATACGGCGAGGCATAGGCCCGTCATGCGCTTTGACGAGCATCTCATAGGCCCTTTGGTGTTATTGCAGCGATGTCGCACATCACTGGTCGAGGAGGACGCGTGTCTCAACTCGGGATGCGAATGGTTCTGATGGTGGTGATGGGATGATGCCTGTCCTTTTCCGCTCTCGTCCACGTGCCAGGACCGACGACGGTCATACCATGCACGAAAAAGTCCTCGAGGATCAAGGTCCAGCCGTGCGTGTGCGGCACAGTCCGACCTGTGGGCCGCCGCGCAACTTTCGTGAGGTGATTCGGATGGATCGTGGT
>QLPA01000959.1:0-14033 GCA_003313945.1 Lactifluus pinguis
CATTCGTCGCTTCCGTCCCGTTCTCACGACCAGAGTACGCATTTGCAGCTGCCGCTGGATTTGTCCTACACATCGATATCGAAACCTCGATAATGAAACCGGAAAATACCCCGCTGATCATGGTTTTTCCAACTTTAGGAATCAATTTGCTCTCCACAGGGTTGATCGGCTGGAAGGCTTGGTGTGATCTTTGCGCTTACAGTTCTCTTCTGCACCATTATTGTCCTAACAATTCGGTATAGGGAACATCGCGTCACCATCAAAAAGCACCTCGGGGAGGGCACTGCCTCGATGAGAGTTGAGAAGATCTTCGCCATCCTCATCGAGTCTGGACTCGTTTACTGCTCTTTCTGGGTATGTTGGTTTTTCCGCAGAAAGAATACACGCAACCCATCAAACAATACAGGTTCTCTACTTGATAGCAATGTCCGTGAATCCCCTCCAACTCGGACCCGCCGTGAACGATGCCTTGTTGGTTGCCCCGGTGAGCACAGTGGCGCTATATCTGTCTCAGGCGCTGAATCATACTCCAGGGTGCTTACCCAACTCTCATCATCATCCTCGTCAGCGCGCAGAAGAGTCCCGTCGATTACTACTCGACCCACGCGAGTGGTTTGCGGTTTGCGAACAACCGGCCATCTCCCGGCTCGCACAACCAAGCTGGTCGTGTGGTACCTCGACAGGATGAAGAAAAGAGCGTGTAAACAGATGTAAGTTGGTCACGGTGAGACTTGGTGGCCCATCGTTCGGTCGCTCCCAAGTATAGAAACACCATCAAAATCTCGCTACTAATAGAAGTCAGGATAGATTAACATCTATTGAACTTTCTATCTATTTTATTCAACTCGAGTCACATAATCATATCCTATTTGCCAGTGTAATGCAGTACCCACAAACTGTTGCAGCTAAAGAATGACCAGTCTATGGATTAATTGAAAGTACTCATCCATTGAACCTACCCCACAACCTCCTCCTGACGAGACACCATCCAAGTGCCTCTCCTTCCTTTACCAGTCTGCCATCCTGCTTTTTCTGGATTTTCGTCTGCCTTAATCCATGCCATTCAATCCTGTGCTGCTGGACAGTTTCTAGGGGGCTTGATGAATGACTACTATTGTGTAGCCCCTTCCCAGTCACCCCCCCCCTTCCAGTCACTCCATTTTTCTTGCTCAATTCTCACTCAACCACCACAAAACTTAGCCTACAGTATCTAGTACCATATCTGAATATATTCCGTGCATTTTTTTGAAAGAAATCGTGGTGTGCAGTGAAATGAAAATCAGTGCATTTGTCACACATTTGTCACGCTTGCCCGCCGATGAGTCTGAAATTTGGCCGTGTGACAGGGGGGGGTGACCGGGAAGGGGCTACACAATACGCGCATGCGAGACTAACGAGTTTCGGTTCGGACGTGACGATCGACTCTACGAATTGGAACTGCAAGGTTTCGGATCCAACAAATTCAAATGGAGGATGCTTAAGCTCGTCATCTGAGATATTCAATTGGTGTTCTGCCGCTTCTCACCTTGTTGCATATCGTCCTCTACGTTTCCCCGTAACGTATTTCAATTTCCAGCTACGCATAAACTGTCGTGAATTCGTTCCATTCCTCATAATTGGGACTGACCCTTGATCCCGATTCTACACTGTCAAGTCTCATGTCCTGCGGGACGTTTTCGTCGAGCGATGCATAGGTAGAAGTCCTGCGGTGGAGAATGAGATGTGTTAGATCGGCCCTATCACTCCATAGTAGCCATAACCAGTAACAGTCACCTCAGATGTGTGGCGTACCTCTCAGTTCTTTTTCCCCCGAGCATGGTGACATGCATACGAGTGCTTTCATGTGCTGCAACATGCCACATATGACCGACTCGGATCTACGTTTGATGAGGGGGAAGCTGGCAAGTGCGTGTGAGTTTGACGTGTCACCCAAGGTTGTGGATTTTCGAGCACGAACAACGATGGAAATGTGAATTTGTGGTCACGACACGTTGACTCGGAACAATTGTTATTTTCCCACGGTGTCCGGATGACCGGATGACCCTGTCATAACCACCAGCTTGGAGACTGATATTATGACAATTCAGCAGCGCACGTAAAGATGACGGAGCTGGAAAATGCGGAACATTTTCTCTACTCAGTGAAACCCTGCTGCATCATACACGTGTCTGGCCTGGACGGGATTTCGTGATGCTACAACCCGGACTGGGAGTCGTTTTGCCATTTCCTCGTCTTCTGGTTTCTCTTCTTTCCCCTTCGTGGAAACTCGTTTCCTCTTGGCGTGATGAGATGTGTATATTTCACAGCCCGCGCTCGTAAAAATTACCATGAATCTCCCTATGTGCTTGACAACTCTACGCCACGCCGTGTCCATCACGCCATGCTTCAAGTTGGTGATACGAAGTGCTCAACTGATCAATCCATGACTGGCGCAAGGCTGTGCGTTTTAAAACTTCATGCCGAAGCAATGAATCCTGCCCCATACTTGGCGTTCTTCCCCTTTTTGTTGCTGGCACGGCTCTAGTGCTCCATCAGCCTTGAAGAGACAACCTGGTCCGCCACCATGTCCACCGAGACCAATAACAGCGACTCCTTTTTTCAACAGTTAAAGCTAGACGTGTATCATAATCTATTTTTGGGGATCGCGTACGGTGAGGGCCAGCCTTTTTGTTGCTACTCTGTTCTCATACGTCTCATCGCAGGTATTTTTGTCACATTGTTTGCTGTCTCTGTCCACATCCTCGTGTGAGATTCACCCATACCCTTGTGGTCGACTTGGGGACGCACTGACGCAAGGTCCACTTCCCTAGGGGCAGACCGGGCTTGTTATCATCTCCACCTAGAATATTCATGTTGGCGATGACGACCTTCATGTTCATCTTGGGCCTCATCGGACTGGTGTTGAAGACTGCACTTAGATTCCAGGACATGTACTCAACCCTTTATCAAACTCTTGACAGGATATCCGCTACGGAAACCAATGACATCTCTGTTACCGTTGTAGCGATCATGTTCGTAATGGTAGGCTCAGTGAATCATGGCCTATCCGCAGCTGATACGCATAACTAGTACATTCTGAGTGACATTATCTGCGCCTGGCGTGCGGTCGTCCTCTGGAACAAAGACAAGCGGGTCATTGCTATTCTTCTGCTCTTCATCCTCGGAAATATATGTCCGTGCGGTGTTCATTCGTCGTTTCCGTTCCATTCTTACGACCAGAGTACGCGTTTGCAGTTGCCGCTGGAATTGTCCTATATGTCAACACCGGAGGCTCAACATCGAGTTTTGGAGGCGCCACACCGATGATCGCGATTGTCTCGATCCCAACTTTAGGAGTCAACTTGCTCTCCACAGGGTTGATCGGCTGGAAGGCTTGGTGTGCTCTTTGCGCTTAGAGTTCTCTTCCAGTTCTACACCATTAATCTAACAATTTGATATAGGGAACATCGTGTCACCATCAAAAAGTACCTCGGGGAGGGCACTACCTCGACGAGAGTCGAGAAGATCTTCGCCATCCTCATTGAGTCTGGACTCGTTTACTGCTGTTTCTGGGTATGTGGTTTTCCGCAGCAAGAATACATGCAACCCAGGGGTTTTCATCAAACAAAACAGATTTTCGGCTTGATATCAGGCTTCGTGATTCCTGTCCAACTCACCTCTGCAATGAATGACGCCTTGTTGGTTGTCCCGGTGAGCATGGTGGCAGCTATATCTGTCTCACTGGCAGGCGCTGAATCATACTCCAGGTTGCTTACCCAACGTTCATCATCATCCTCGTCAGCGCGCAGAAGAGTCCCGTCGATTACTACTCGACCCACGCGAGCGGTTTGCGGTTTGCGAACAACGGGCCACCGCCCGGCTCGCACAACCAGGCTGGTCGTGTGGTACCTCGACAGGATGAAGGAAAGAGCGTGTGAGCAGATTACGAGTTGGACTGGCGGCTCATCATTCGATCGCTCCCACGTATAAAAACGCCATCGGAATGTCGCTATAGTAAAAGTCAGGATAGATTAACGTCTGTAGTGACGATGAAATGGATAACCATTTTATATATTTTATCCAAACGAGTCATATTTCTAGCCGTATTCTATGTGCCAGTGCCCAAAGCCTATTACAGCTAAAGAATGACCTTGGGATTGGATGAACGTACTCACTCGTGTCCTCTCTGTCGTCGCTATCACCCACCCTCCATTTTTCCTCCTCTCGCGTCCGCTGTTGCTATAACTTACCAGTAAGATACTCCCCCGGACCCTGAGGCCTGAGGTAGTAGCTTACCGGTACATTACCGGCCCGGGGGTTTTCCCGCAAGTAACGAGGGTGACTGAACGGGAAATTGTTCACTCATATACACCAATCTCATGTGGGTTCCCTACATATATAGTAGTAACAGTACCCGATCAATTCATCCACTTTGATGACTGCCGCATCTTTTAAAGCTTCATGTCGAAGTGATGGACTCCGCCCTTTCCCCCCCCTTGTTTTCTGGCACCGTCCCTGCTGGTGTGCTCCTTCAGCCTTGCAAAGCAACCTAGTCCGCCAATATGTCCAGCACTACTCCCGACCCCACTGCCAGTGCATACTACTCTGGTTATAAGTATGCAGTGTATTTTAATCTATTTGTCGGGATTGCGTGGGGTGGGTACTAGCCAGCCATTATGTTGCTACTCGATTCTCATAATTATTCTACATTTCATCACAGGTATTTTTGTCACATTCTATGCTGTCTCTGTCTATACCCTTCTGTAAGATTCAACCATACATTTGTGAACAACGTGGGGACGCACTAATTTCCCTAGTGGCAGACCGGGCCTGTTGTCATCTCCATCCAGAATATTCATGTTGGGGATGACCACCTTGATGTTCGTCTTGAGCCTCATCACACTCGTGTTGGAGAATGCGCTTTATTTCCAGCAAGTACACTCAGCTCTTTACCCACTGGCAATAGGTGGTGGGGTATGGTCCTTTACGGACACTGCTATCGTCGTTGCTACTATCTCAACCATCAATTGCATAATGGTAGGCCCCGTGAACCATGGACGACGATCCGCAGCTGATTCGCATGTCTAGTACATTCTGAGTGACATTATCTGCACCTGGCGTGCGGTCGTCCTTTGGAACAGAGACAAGCGGGTCATTGCCATCCTTCTGCTCTTCATCCTCGGAAATATAGGTCCGTGCAGTGTTTATTCATCGTTCATCCCATTCTCACAACCAGAGTACGCGTTTGCAGCTGCCGCTGCATCTGACCTTGTCGTCTACCTCACCCCCCTTTTCAATCCGAACATCCATAAAGCAAACCCACGGAGGACCACGCAGATCATGCTTGGTATTACGTTAGGAACCAACTTGCTCTGCACGGGGTTGATAGGATGGAAGGCTTGGTGTGCTCTTTGCGCTTACAGTTCTCTTCTAGACCACTATTGTCCTGACAATTTCGTGCACATAGGGAGCATCGTGTCACCATCAAACAGCATATCGGTGAGTGCAATGTCTCGACGAGAGTCGAGAAGATTCTCGCCATCCTCATCGAGTCTGGACTCGTTTACTGCTGTCTCTGGGTATGTTGTTTTATTTCCGAAAAAAAGAATATACGCAACCCCAGGGGTTTCATCAAACGATACAGATTATATACTTGATAGCAGGGCTCTTATTTCCTGAGCCATTCTCCTCAGCCATCGAGTTTGCCTTGCTGGTTCTCCCGGTGAGCACGGTGGCGCTATATTTTTCTCACGGCGCTGAATCGTATTACAGGGTGCTTACCCAACGCTCATCATCATCCTCGTCAGCGCGCAGAAGAGTCCCATTGATTACTACTCGACCCATGCGAGTGGTTTGCAGTTTGCGAACAACGGGTCATTGCCCGGCTCGCTGGTCGTGTCGCACCTCGATAGGGATGGAGAAAACGGCGTGTGAACAGATACAAGTTTGCCACGGTGAGACTGGTGGCTCATCGTTCGGTCGCTCCCAAGTATAGAAACACCATCAAAATCTCGATACTGGTAGAAGTCAGGATAGATTAGTGTTTGTTGAATTTTCTATCTATTTTGTCCAACTCAAGTCACATAATCATATCCTATTTACTAGTCGAATACAGTGCCCACAGGCTTGTAGCTAAAGAATGCCAGTGACCAATCTAGGGATTGGTTGAAAGTACTCACCTATTTAACCTACACCTGACTTGAGGGAGGGACGCCATTAACGTGCCTCTCCTTTGCGTGGTCTCCTCTTTCGGTGCTTTCCAAGTTCAACACGTGACTTCGCCTAAAACGTATGTTTTTCCTAGCCTTGTCTCATTTGTTCGGCTCGGTGACTCGGAACCCTTGCTAAATAATACACGCGCCCTCATCTGGACAAAGTTTGATGATGTAAAATCCGGGCTGGTACTCGTTTTGCCATTTCCTCGTCTCCTGGTAAATCTTCTTCTCCCTTCGGAACAGTCCTTCCGGTGTCCATCACGTCCTTGGCGATACGAGGTGACTAAACACCCTTCTCCGGAAACCCATATTCCCCGATCTCATGTGGGTTCCCAGCATATACAACTTTTCCGAGAACTGATAAATCCGTGACTCGTGCAAGGCTATGCGTCTTTAAAACTTCATGTCGAAGCAATTTAAATGAATCCTGCCCCATCCTTGGCATTCTCCCTCTGCTCCTTGTCTTGCAAAGGAGTTCGCTCCCATGTCCAGCATTTCTCCCGACCCCGCTGCCAGTGCATACTACTCTATTTACAAGTCGGCTGTATATTATAATCTATTTGTCGGGATCGCGTGGGGTGGGCAACTAGCCTCTTTGTTGCTACTCGGTTCTCATATTTGTTTGACGTCTTTTCGCAGGTATTTTTGTCACATTATATGCTGTCTCTGTCTACATCCTTCTGTAAGATTCAACCATACTTTTGTGGATGACATGGAGTCGCACTGATTTCCCTAGTGGCAGACCGGGCCTGTTGTCATCTCGATCCAGAATATTCATGTTGGGGATGACCACCTTGATGTTCATCTTGAGCCTCATCGCACTCGTGTTGGAGACTACGTTTGGGTTCCAGCAAGCGCGCTCAGTCCTTGACCCAAGTAGCAGGATATGGTCCTTTACGCACACCGCTATCATCTTTGCTACTTTCGAAACCATCAATTGCATAATGGTAGGCCCTGCCGGCACCCTGTGAACCGTAGCTGATTCATATGTCTAGTACATTCTGAGTGACATCATCTGTGCCTGGCGTGCCGTCGTCCTCTGGAACAGAGACAAGCGTGTCGTTGCCATTCTTCTGCTCTTCATCATCGGAAATACAGGTCCGTGTGGTATTCATTCGTCATTTCCGTCCCATTCTCACGACCAGGGTACGCGTTTGCAGCTGCCGCTGCATCTGCCCTTGTCGTCGACCTCACACCCCTTTTCGATCCGAGCATTCATAAAGATAAACCGCGAGGGCACGCGTTGATCATGGTTGGCACAACATTAGGAATCAACTTGCTCTGCACGGGGTTGATAGGCTGGAAGTCTTGGTGTGCCCTTTGCGTTTACTGCTTCTAGACAACTATTTCCCTGACAATTTCGTGCATATAGGGAGCATCGTGTCACCATCAAACGGCACCTCGGGGAGTGCAATGTCTCGACGAGAGTCGAGAAGATTCTCGCCATCCTCATTGAGTCTGGGCTCGTTTACTGTTGTCTTTGGGTATGTCGTTTTTTTCCGCAGAAAAAAATATACGCGACTAGAGGGTTTCATCAAACAATACAGATTGTCTACTTGATAGCAACGTTTCGTGTGTTCCCTGAGCCATTCTCCTCAGCCATCCAGTTTGCCTTGTTGGTTGCCCCGGTGAGCACGGTGGCGCTAGATTTTCAGGAGCTGAATCGTATTCTAGGGTGCTTACCCAACGCTCATCATCATCCTCGTCAGCGCGCAGAAGAGCCCCGTCGATTACTACTCGGTGCACGTGAGCGGAATGATGTTTGCGAACAACGGACCGCCGTCCGGCTTGCACAACCAAGCTGGTCGTGTGGTACCTGTGAAGGCGTTGGATGAAGAAAAGAGCGTAGATTCAAGTATAGAAATACCGTCTGATTATCGCTACTAGGTGTCCGACTCGGCTAGTGCTCCGTGTTGTACTCCTGATCCTATCATATTTCATCCGACTCAAGTAATGTTCCTAGTCATATCCTATGTACCAGTGGAATGCAGTTCCCATTAACTGTTGTAGCTCAGGGTAAAGATTGAAA
Source organism: Lactifluus pinguis (assembly GCA_003313945.1). NCBI lineage: Eukaryota > Fungi > Basidiomycota > Agaricomycetes > Russulales > Russulaceae > Lactifluus > Lactifluus pinguis. The sequence continues at coordinate 8,224 of QLPA01000959.1, forward strand.
GTACTCATCCATTGAACCTACATCGCGACCTCCTCCTGGCAGGACCATTCACGTGCTTCTCCTTCCTTTACCAGTTAGCTGTTCTGCATTTTACTCTTCCTTAAATACGTGCCGACCTTTGGGCGGGTGCTTTTAGGCGTTGCTTTTCGGTGCTTCAAGCTTCAAGCTTCATGCGAGCTTGCTTCATGTGTGGCCTGTTTCGGTTCCGTCGACTCCAGATTCACACGTGACTTTGCTGAAAGCGTATTTTTTTCCACGGTTCTCATCGTGCTTTTAACGGGTCTGCACGGCCCATGGTTTACATTAATATTGTATTTCCCTCCAGTTCCTCACAATCGTCTGTGTTTTTTGCCTACGGATCTCCTTTCTCTTTGCTAGCAAGTTCTGGTTTTCAAAAAAAACGGTTGCCTCACGTTTGCCGCATAGCGTGGAAGTCCTATGTCGTTCCGCCGGTCGTGCTTTCTGTTTAGCCACGTTCGGTTCGAATCTCCTCAGGCCTCCTCAAAAGTTCCCGGACTTCACGCGCGGCTTGGCACTGAACGCTACCACTAGGTCTACCCTGGCGATGACGTTTTCAATGTCGATTTTGCTTCCTTGACATTCCTGTTTCTTGGGCCAGGCCACAGAGCCCCATCACCGCCCGGTGTCAGCCCTTCTGCTCGACTTCCTCCTCAGTTCGTATCTCTGCTGCCAAATGGACCTTCCAGAGAAACCCGATGATCGCAGCCGGACCTGACGCGATGGCCACCCGACCTCGGTCAGTCCATTCCTTATTTTTGTTTGGATCGTCCCCTACCTCTTATTTCTTGGAAAAAGTCTGTAATTGAAGGTCCTTATTAATTCGGTCCCGGGGTGAGACAAGGATGGACAACGCCCCTTTGTACTGGTCACCAACACTCAGATTGCCAAGTGCAGTCATCCGGCCTCTGTATGGACATACTTGGATGATAAAATATGTTGGTAAACTGCGCATCTGAAACTGCGATGCATGCCATTTAGTTGTTTTGATCGGGTGCGGAAGGCGCCGATGACGAATATAAGGCGTAGATCATCCCTACATTGCCGCATTTGCTCGGCTCGGTAAAACCCTCATACACGCGTCCTTCGTATGGACAATATTTGGTGATGTACAACCCGGACTGGTCGTCACTTTGCCTATTTTTCAATTTCCTCGTTCTCTGGTTTCTCTTCGGGAAAGTCGTTTCCTCGTGGCGTTGAGCTCACGCGGTCTCCACCACGTGCTTCGTTATACGAGGTGACTAAACACCCTTTTTCAGGATATTGTTCACCCATATACACCAATCTCATGTGGGTTCCCAACACCTACAGCTTGGCAGAGAACCCGATAAATTCATCACTTCTGATGACTGGCGCAAGGCTTCCTTGGGCCTATTCTTGGCTTTCTCCCCCTTTTGTCTGACACGGCTCCTGTGCTCCTTCAGCCTTGCAAAGATAACCTAGTCCGCCACCATGTCCAGCGCTGCTATCAACCCCACTGCCAGTGCATACTACTCTGTTTATAAGTCAGCAGTATATATTAATTTATTTGTCGGGATCGCGTGGGGTGGGCAACCAGCTTTTATGTTGTTACTCGGTTCTCACATTTGTTCTACGTCTCATCCCAGGTATTTTTGTCACATTCTATGCTGTCTCTGTCTACATCCTTCTGTAAGATTCAACCATGCCTCTGTGGACGACGTTGGGATGCACTGATTTTCCTAGCGGCCGACCGGGCCTGTTGTCATCTCCATCAAGAATATTCATGTTGGGGATGACCACCTTGATGTTCATCTTGGGCCTCATCGCACTCGTGTTGGAGACCGCGTTTGGATTCCAGGAAGTGCACTCAGCCCTTTACCCACTGGCAACTGGTGGCGGGAGATGGTCCTTTATGGACACCGCTATCATCTTTGCTACTTTTGAAACTATCAATTGCATAATGGTAGACCCCATTAACAATGGAAGATCCGCAGCTGATTCACATCTCTAGTACATTCTGAGTGACATTATCTGCGCCTGGCGTGCGGTCGTCCTTTGGAACAGAGACAAGCGGGTCATTGTCATTCTTCTGCTCTTCATCCTCGGAAATATAAGTGCGTGGCGGTGTTCCATTCATCATTTCCGTCCCATTCTCACGACCAGGGTACGCGTTTACAGTTGTCGCTGCATCTGCCCTTGTTGTCGACCTCATCCCCTTTTTCAATCCGAGCACTCTTCATAAAGTAAAACCGCGAAGGCACGCGTTGATCTTGGTTGGCACAACGTTGGGAATCAACTTGCTCTGCACGGGGTTGATAGGCTGGAAGGCTTGGTGTGCTCTTTGCACTTACAGTTCTCTTCGAGACAACTATTGTCCTGACAATTTCATAGGGAGCATCGTGTCACCATCAAACGGCACCTCGGTGAGTGCAATGTCTCAACAAGAGTCGAGAAGATTCTCGCCACCCTCATCGAATCTGGACTCGTTTACTGTTGTCTTTGGGTATGTCGTTTTTTTCCACAGAAAGTATATACGCGACCCAGGGGGTTTCACCAAACGATATAGATTGTCTACTTGATAGCAGGGTTCGGTGTATTTCCCGACCCATTCTCCACCGCCATGGAACTAGCCTTATTGGTTTCCCCGGTGAGCACGGTGGCGCTACATTTGTCTCAGGCGCTGAACCGTAATACAGGGTGCTTACCCAACGCTCATCATCATCCTCGTCTGCATGCAGAAGAGCCCCATCGATTTCTACTCGGCGCACGTGAGCGAAATGGTGTTTGCGAACAAAGAACCACCGTCTGGCTCGCACAACCAAGCTAGTCATGTGGTACCTGTGAAGACGTTGGATGAAGAAAAGAACGTAGAATTAAGTTGATGAGACTGGGTGACTTATCGTTCGATCGCTTCTTATTGCATTCTTGATCCTATCATATATCTTTCTATTTTATCCGACTAACTGGAAGTCACGTTCATACTAGTCATGTCCTATGTGCCAGTGTTGTAACTTTGTATCCAGCTTGCTACCATCTAGATGGTGCTAGAACTATAGGGGTATGGCAAAAACGGAGCACTGGGCGATTACGCCGGGAAAGCCTAAGCACTGGTTGAAGTGATGGCCTCGTGAACAAGTCTGGTCAGCCGCCGAGACTGCTAGAGCTCGCGTCGTAAAGTATTGAAGGCACGCATAGAAAGATAGAATGAGAGAAGAAGGGTGAGTCAAAGAGGGTCAAGGTAACTTACTGAAAGCAGGCACTCACCATCTTTGGTATAGTGCATCTGCGCGGAGATAGCGATCTTGTATTATTTACGACGCGAAGCACCTGGCACAGCCAAACATCGCATTGTCTAATTATCGCGGGATTTAGAGCTCGTATCCAGTATCCTAGCGTTTGATAATCTGTCAGTGTCAGACATTAGTGAGTCAGTCTGGGGTACCTGGCCGTGAGAAAGGATTGAAGATAGGACGACGGCATGCCTGAGCCGCCTGAGTGAAATATAACCAACACAAAAATTACCATCTTTACCGAATAGTACCCTCGAACTTCTCCCCGCAAAAAATAAAATTTAAAGACTCGGTTTCCAAGGCTGCGAATCGACACGTAGAGAAGAAACCGTGGATTGGGAAAAGCCAGTCATAGTACGCCGTACCCTTGGACTGGGTCATCATCATCCGACATTCCCACGACTGCCCATCCGTCTTTGCGTATTCCCGTGCATTTTCATTTTTGAATACAGTGCCTACCTTCATCCCTGACACAGCCCTGTGAGCTGCTGTACGCATTATTTGTCGTGTTTTATTATTATTATTATTACTATTATAGTCGGGATCAAGCCATCTGATGATCGATGATCAGTGTGTGATAGACGAACCCCTAGGCTTACTAAATCCGTGGTAGCGGTAACGCCGGTAAGCTTACCCGGATCACATAATCAACGGGAATGACCGAGATGACCTAGCGCTCGGGCATGAAGGCCACAGATTATATGCTAGCTACATTCAAGAATCCCATATTCTATCATCAATAAAATCGATGCGGATATAATTAATCACATTTCGACACGCTCGCAAACACTCGTCGTGATAGTACCGCTTGTCGCGCCATAGCTGCGCCCGCGGTTGGCGTCATTGCACGCCCTTACCACTCTTTCGTTTTGCCCAATGTTACGGTACCTCCTCCCTTCCACCACCCGCGTTAACGTTCCGCAAGTTTGACTCGCATGCTTTCGTTACTACTCCCATGTCCGAACACCCCTCCCTCACTCCCCAACCGTCAATGGACTCCGCTCCTCTAAATGAACCTCGCCGCCCGGCTGGACCAGCTGGAAAGTGGGCCAAGAGGGTTTGGATACATCTCACCAAGCATGTTGGCATTGGTATCATATGTTCAGTCGCATATTTCGATCCGTACGTGCTCTTTTCACCCTTTCTCGTACACGTCAAAGTTTCATGTGCAGTTTTTTGATACCAGTGGGAACTGGAGCGTTGATTTACAGGGGGGCTCACAATTTGGATACAAACTTCTCTTCGTCGTCCTGTTGTCTGGGATCTTTGCCGTAATACTCCAGGTTATTTTCTTTTCACTGGGTTATTATCCCGTTGCTAAGTGACTCACCTCCTTTTCCCTTTTTTTTTTCAAGGCCTTGGCGTGTAAACTCGGTGTGGTCACGGGTCTTGGTCAGCAGACTTCCTTTTTAAGCGAACCGCGCCACTAAAATCTGGACTTTTGGTCAGATCTTGCCGCTCACTGTCGGCTCCTACTGTACAATCGCTCGAAGCACCGCACATTATGGCGCTGGTTAATCTTATATCCCCTTTATGTCATCTCTGAAATAGCCATCATCAGTACCGATTTGGCAGAGCTCCTGGGATCAGCTATCGCGCTCAATCTCCTGTTTCCTAAGCTTCCTCTTTGGGGTGGCGTTCTCCTCACGGCGTTCGATGTCCTCTTGATCCTTGCCTTTGCGGACCCTATCCATGGCCGTCCTGTACGAGCATTCGAGCTCCTTATAGGTGTCTTAGTAAGTACTTCCTTCAAAGTCTTCTATCGTATCCACCTCAACCGGGACAGGTTTTGATTGTATTGGTATGCATGTGTATCCTCGTCTCCAGGGTCCAGGTAGAATGGGATGAGGCCTTCCAAGGGTTTCTCCCTTCTAAGACCCTGTTCAAACATGGCGGCCTATATGCTTGTGCGAGATTGTTTGGTCCCACTTGGTTTTCAGGCTAACGAGGTAAATTGTTCTAGCCGTCGGCATTCTTGGCGCAACAGTTATGCCTCACGGCCTGTTTCTCGGGTCCGCCCTGGCCACACAAGATAGAGCGTCAGTGAAACCCGCTTCTCTCCCTAGTCCATCCAGCACGCCTACGATGGCACAGAAGGGTTTCAAGTCTCTCGGAACGTTGTCAAGACTTTTCCGGCCTATCCACACATCGGAGGAATATGCACGTCACGCAGATCGACCCAATAATTCACTCGCGTTTGTTAAAGCGCACCTAAACCATGGGATAGTGGATCTCGTCATCAACCTTTTGGGTCTGGCCGTCGTCATCAACTCGTTGTAAGCTTGGTCATTTCCCTTAGTCTCCCTTAAAACCGTTTATGTGGCGCGCACAACAGGATTTTGATTCTAGCGAGTGCCGTCTTCAACCAACCTGGTGTTCAAGTTACTACTGCTGATATCAACGATGCCCATACTATTATTCGCGACATCGTTGGGCGGGGTGAGTTGTTTCGTAAATCCTAGGTAACCCCTCGTTAAGCTCTTCGCTAGGTGCCGCGGCCATCTTTGCCCTAGCGCTTCTCTCTTCTGGGCAAAGTGCGTC
>QLPA01000961.1:2840-16275 GCA_003313945.1 Lactifluus pinguis
CCTAAGCCCAAGCCCTTCCCTAAGCCCACCCCCCCTTCATTTGCAGCTGCTGCTGTAGTGAAGCCCCCCATGCCCAGCCTTGTGGTTGACCTTGCTAAGATCCTCCCACCTAATTTTGCCCACCCTAACCCCTCTGCTCTCTGCAGGACCATTAACACTGACCTAGCCTCCTCCTCCCCCCTTCCCCTCCCCTTGCAGCTGTCAAATGGACTGCCAAAGGTAACCTCATCCTGTTTGGTGGCCCTGGTGCCACCCTCTCCTCCCTCTAGTCCACCACTCCTCTCATTTTGCATATCCTTTCAATTTCCCCTCCTTCACCCCTCTTCCCACCCCTCATCCTAATGTCAAATGGTCACAGATCACTGTCAACAGTGTTCCAACCAGAGTTTCCCCTTCATCTGGACCAGCATCCCTGAATGAATGTCATTGGGCTCTCACAGCCCTCAACCCTAGTTATGCTTCCCTCCCGATCACCCTTCACCCCTTGTGAGTTCGTGCCCCCTCTTCTTACTCTCATGGCTCTAGCTCCTCTCTCATGCTGGCATTCAAGGACCCAGATGGCTCTAGACTCAAGACCCTGCTTTCCAATTGCTACCTCTACCTCTTTGGTGTGTGTGGTGTTGTGAAGAAATGAAAGTAGAAGCCCCCTCCCCCCAAACCCTCTGCCAAACCTGCTGCTCTCTCTGTCCCATCTTAGGGGTCTTCCAGGCTCCAGCCTGTCCCCTTCTCCTCCTTTCTATTTATTTTGCTGCTCAATCCCTCCTTCAGGCGCCTTCTCCCATCTTACCATGCTTGGCTGCTTTGGTGGTGTGTTCTCATTTTTGTGGGTTTAGAGCAGGGTCACTACCTCAGGAAGTCTACTGTACCCAGTGCAATTCTGGGCTGCTGCATCAGAAAAAGTCGATGTTGCTTAATTGGTGCTTAATGTGCTTAATAAGCATGTTAAGCACAAATTAAGCAAGAAATGGTTAAGCAGGTTAACACCACCCTGGCCCTTATTAAGCACCATTCTGCTTAAATTGCAGCTTAATTGTGCTTAATTAAACACAATTCCAAAGAAGTTCAATTGCATTTTAAAGTGGCACTAAGCATCATATTAAGCACATGTACACAATTTAAGCACCACATTAAGCAGTTTCAAGCACACAGAAATATTAAGCAACTTTCAAAATACAATCAATGAGGATAAGATATATATTTGATCAACTATACTACAACATCAGTACTCTATCATACTCTAAGCATGCATATGATCAGGCAATTGACAATGGAGACCAAACACTCTCAACAATACTTTGAAGCACAGCAGCAGCAGCAGCAGGCAGGGCAGGCAAAGGCAGTGGAGGTTGGCCACAGAGGCACTAGCAGAGTCCCATGCAGAACCACCATGGGGGGGAATCAATACATACAATGCCTCCTAGGTTGTGCTTTGAACCCATAATGGTACACCACACTGTTTGCAGTAGTGGTAATTGGGGCACCAGGGTGGCTCGGAAGGTGACGATGACGATGGCGATGATGAAGGAATACCAGCAGGTGGCAGGGCCAGAGTGGGGGAAGAAGATCTGGATGTGGATCCAGTCCTGTCATCATACCCATATGAAATGCATGCACCATATCAGTAATAAGTTGCGTGTGCAGGTCTATCAAGATCGTTAGAGACTTGGGCCAGAAATCAGAGGAACAGTGGGCTTAGGATCGAGCAGTGGAGACACTGCAGATGGCAGTATGGTGATTCCAACCAAACGAGATGGGTGACGACTCATTCAAAGGGCTGCATAGCACTGAGGGCCCGAGCGAGAGCCAGCCCAAAACAAGCTGCTGCCACCGAGCATCTGCAGATCAAGGAGCTTGTATAGGTCATTGACATCTTCCTCCTCTTCTGAAAGCATAACCAATCTAACCATAGATATAAAATGATTGGTGCATGTCATATAAACAACAAAACAAAATGCACATGCTCTGCAGGGTGGGTAATACCAAAAGGCCATCACAGAAGGCATCGTATTCAGCTACTTCGTTTAGTGTGTGGTGGCACACACAAAGACCAGGTCGTTTGCGACTGCCATGTGGAACATGTTGCGCAGGTGCATCATCGTTGCCGACGACTGAGGGCAAGAGCCAGTATGGTGTGCATCCAGTGCCACAATGGCCTGATGGATGTGGACTGCTAATCAACTACCATGAGCTGGATGAAGGGGGATCATAAGTAAATACTAGTGGAGAAGGATGGAGGCCCAGCCAAACCGATTATGCACCACACTACACACATGATCGTGAGTTCCCATCCCAGCATTGGGTGTAGGGGAGAGCGGATAACTCTATGTTGGGCTCTGACTCTGGGATGGTTCAAATATGGGTGGGGCACATGCCATTGAGGAGAGGATCAGATGGGTGGTAGAGCAAGGCCAGAAGATATGAGGACATGTTGGGATGCATTGGGTGTGGTGGGCACACAGGAGTGACAGCCCTTGTCCTTACATCAAGGGAGTGTGTTGAGTACTTCGGGGCAGGAAGCAGTGGCGGGAGTGGCGTAGGAGACTGTGAGAGTGTGAACCCTCAGTGCCAGTGGGTAAAGTGAAGAATACAAAAAAATTAGTCTAAGTCAAAAGAAAAAAAAAATGCACCAATGACTAGACAAAAGCAGTTGGGGCAGCAAGGGGAAGGCAAGGACGCTGAGATATTGCATATGGTGCTAGGCACTTCAGGCCCAAACAGAAACCTAATGGTGTTAGACAGCAGAGGAGGCTAGGACATGGAGAAGGCGACACAGAGATGGAGGCAAGATAGAAAGGAGGCGACAGGTGGTTGAAGATAAATGAGGCACGAAAACACCCAAAACACCCAAAACACCCAAAAGTCAACCACTGGTGTTTGTGCCAACAAGAATAAACAAACGACTTAACAAAATTTCGCAAGTTGCAAATTTTTTTGATTAGTTAAATTATGTAAATTATGTTTGTTTGCTTAGCATGATTAGAAGCCCCTTAAAATTTTATTACTTGTAAATTTAAGACCATTAAGACCATTAAGCAACCTTGGGTTTTCCTGATGTGTCAACGAGTGGGTGCTAGTTGAGTGTGCCCTTGTGGATGTTTTGTTCTGGTTTGTGAGATTAGGCATTTATACATAGTCTAGCCTGTGTCTTTGTACTTTACCCTTTACGCACAGAGCTCCTCTACCTCAGCCTGTAGCTTTTGTCATGTTAGCTACCTTATGCTGTCTGTGTCGCATTTGTGTTTGACATTACAGCCATTTAAGAAATTATATGGAATTGCATCGTCAAAATTCTGCAGTTTGGTTATGTTTGGTTGTAAGGCACTGAGGACCCCATAAGCATACTATCTGTAAGATAGGTGGCATTCAAAAATGCACAGATTATGAGACGTTACTTTAAGTGTAACTTATTGTGACCCAGTGACACAATGCGGAAAAACACCAATTAGCTAATTGCACACTGCTGGATTCGAACTCTCAACCTCTGTACACTGAACTTTGAAGTCATTTCTCACTTACTATTACACCACAGAGATTGGAGTCGCGAATTTCATTATATCTTCCTTATAGAGCTACAAAGCCATCCAGTTCCCTTGGCCCAAATGGGTAGGGCCAAGTGGACAGACAAGGCCCTTCCCGGTCACCCCCCTTTCGGTCAGTCACACTAGGTCACATGGCCAAATTTCAGGCTCATCAGTGGGCAAGCGTGACAAATGCGTGACAAATGCACTGATTTTCATTTCACTGCACACCATGATTTCTTTCAAAATAATGCATGGAATATATCCAGATATATGGTACTAGATACTGCAGGCTAATTTTTGTGCTGGTTGAGTGAGAATTGTGTGAGAAAAATGGAGTGGAGGGGACCAAGGGGGGACCAGGAAGGTAGTATGCTTACGGGGTTCTCATGCCTTACAACCAAACATAACCAAGCTGCAGAATTTTGATGACGCGATTCCATATAATTTCTTAAACGGCTGTAAATAAAGTCCTGCAATGCCAAAAATAAATAAATACCAACACACTCCAAGAGATTCTCAATGATGCCGGTACTTCAACACATAATACACCATGCTAAAATCATCACATATATACAGGTGTCATGCTCTTATATCTTCCACTATATTTCTCTGACCTTAGCCCAATAGAGGAATCGTTCAGTGCATGTGCATCATTTCTTCAATCATTGACTTAGAAAATCTAACTCTTATGGTGTACAAACAGGGAAAACTTATCTTCGACATCACAGCACGGTCATATGTGGGGCAGAGGACTCAATACTTGTGCTATTGAAGGCATGTGGATAGGGATCAGCATGGGTATGGGTAACCCATGTGGGTTATGGGTTGGGTTATGCTTGGGTATGGGTGTGGGTAGACTCAGGCTGACCCATAGCTGGGTTAAGCCTGGGTCACACCCATGTCACTACCCATGGCCATGACGCTTATCTCAGCTTTGTGACACCCTAGTGTGACAGCGGCCCAGCTCAAAGTTGACTTTACTTTTCTTCACTTAGCCGTGACTACGAGTCAACTTCGCTGGCACTCAGGTGTCGCTTTCCCTCTTCTCGCCCCTCTCTGTCACCGCGTCCCCTCTTCTCACTCTTCACTTGTGCCAATTCCCCCTCTCGCTCTTCTCTTTGTCACCGACTTCCTTCCTTTTGCTGTCCTCTCTCTCTGTTGCCGCGCCCCCCTCTTTGTTGCCGCCATCGCTGGCCTTTGGCAGCTTGTAACACTCCCGCGCCTCTGTAAGCATGATCAACGGTGCGTCGCGATTTTTTTTTCTGACTCTCACACTGACATTTTTTTTATTTTCCTTCTCTCCCTTTTGTCGTCCCCTTCCTCCGGTGTTCGCACCTCAGCCGTTGTCGTACCCACCCATTTGTCGCCACGTGCGGCTCATCCACTCATCCCACACCTCCTCCATCTCGGATAGCATTGATGAGCCGTCCTGCTGTCTCGGGTAGAGCTGCTGTTGCACCCCCCTTCCCATTCGTTTTTGTGGTGTGGCCAAGAATCAGTTAGTTTTGTCCATCTAACAGCAGCATACCCACCACCACTGTCCCCAACCGCACCTGTCGCTGCCACTCACACCACGAGTACTGCATCGTCATCACCACCATCTAGTCAACATCACCCGCAGCAGCAGACGACGCACTCGCACAATGAGAATGTGCCCACCAGGTTTGAGCTCACAACGTTGTTGCTGATGTTAGCCCCCTGTGAGACACGCGTGTATGATCCTGCGTTTCTGGGTGACACGTTGTGTGCTTTTACGCACTGGGAACTTGTGCGAAACGTGCAGCTCCCACCTGAGGATGCTGGGGAGGGGAGGAGACCATCGCGGGAAACACTGGATGCTTGTTTCGTCTCACCTCACTTGTGCCTGTACCCCTCAAATTCTTGTCAAAATGGCTCATCATACACGTTTCCCTCATGCTTCATCACCGCATCCTCACCGTTCGGGCCTTTCACTCTCCTATACCCAGTTGGCTTGCCATCCTGACTTTGCCGGATCTCCATCAGGTCCTCCGATGGTGCGTCGCCACGCTGTATAGCCGTGTTCTACGCATTGCAACCCCCTCACTACCTTACTCACCTTAAAAACAGGCCAAACATTGATGCAAACGAAGTTATCATAACTGGCACCTTTGACCAGGCAAGTCTACTTGTCATTTTTTTCTTTGTCATTTTTTCGCTCATGGCCATGATAACCACTGGCTTTTCTCTTCGTCTTCCCTCCTTCATTTTTTCCTCCACACCCCATCTCTGCATACAGTGGTCTTCCTCTCTCCACCTCGTTCGAAAACCTGATGGATTCGAGGCTCCTGTCCTCATTCCATGGAAAGACAAGATCGCATACAAGTTCATCGTCGATGGTCACTGGATGACTAACGATACTGAACCCACGGAGATGGATGGTAGTTTCATCAACAACGTGTATACCGCACCCCCAAAACCAGCGCTACCGAAGCCAGGACAACTCACTGCCCTGTCGTCGTATCACTCCGAGTCCAAGGCAGAGCCTGAACACACAGATAAAGCCCTTGAGCACTCTGATGAGCCAGCCACGAATGGATCCGCCATCGATATACATCATGAGGTCCCTGAGCATATAGTAGATGATCCAGCGTCCACTGTTGCTGAGGAGGTCAAGGCAGCCGTAACTTCAACCGTCCAAGTCGTACCAAACCCGGGCCCCCAAGAGGTGGAGAGGTCTGCGGATGAGGTCTTTTCAGAGCCCATCGTTTCTGCTTCAGAGGTAGGCTTCAATCCTATCCCTACATCCCTTTGATAACCTGTCTTCCCCGTCCAGACCCTTGTCTCCCCCCCTGGCCCCGCAGCGGCGCAAGTCAACACTAAGCATGAGCGGTCGACTCACGTGCTCTTGCCTCACCATTCACATCTTGCTGTGGCTACAGAGGTTCCTCAGGCAAAAGAAGCGGCTTCAGGGGCTGCCGCTAAAGTTGTCTCTGTTCCATCAGAGGAGACCGCTGGCCCAACTGAGGATGTCTCTGAGCCTGAGTCTGGCCCTGCGCCTACCGCCAACAAACTATTTCTGGAGCCTGCTCAAGTCGAAGCACCTGCCTCTGCAGCCTTCGAACCTGCTCCTGAGCCCGTGCCGGCCAGTGAATGGCAGAGCTCAAGTTCACCCCTGCAAACTCGGATGAGAAAGCGGAGCTCACCAGATATACTGACATTCTCTGTTGCAGATGTCGTGAACAGCTTTATTTGCCAACCGTCGCTCGTGCATTCCCCATGACAACATGTACCCACCTGCTGCCCAGGATAGTTGCACGGTCCCCTGAGAGGATCAACGCACCCCCGCCACGACCTCCACGCAACAGGCTGTACCCGTACACTACTGTGGCGGCGAAGCAACAACAGGGCAGTGTTGTCGATCCCATGCTGTTGACCTGCTTGATGTGTGCATCTTGAGCTTTGAGGCACATGTAGCCTGATGTAGGAATGTATCATAAATATATTGTTGTAGACCTATAGTTTGGTCACTAGGTGTAAACTTGTTGATGATGAATGATCTCAAACTGTGAGCTGCATCCCAGCTGGAGATAAGCCAGATTTGACTGGCTTGGTGCTTGTCACAGCTTTGTGACATGTGACGACACTACCCACATGGGTGACCCACTACCCATCTCAACCCATGCTAACCCATCAGAATGACCCATGGGTTGACGGGTCATTCACCCATATGGGTATGGGTGTGGGTCAGCCTCTCGGCACCCATGGGTTCACCCATGCTGATCCCTACATGTTGATGCATTACAGCTGAGATCGCAATGGCTTGGTTTAAGCATGCAGGCTATATTGTTTAAGGTAATGGAATCAAACACCATCATTGCATCATTGTGATAGAATACAAATACATATATAGACAAATTAAGACTAGACCCACATAATACCATAATGCATATCTCAAAGAAATTCACAATTCTTAGCTAGCATTCAATCCCAGCCCAAACATTGAAATCCACCCTTGTCATGCCACTCCACTTGCTCAAGCTTTTCAATTGGGTCACCAGGCAGAAAATCTAGCTTCTATAAATGGCTGTGATCAACATCAGAGATATTGTAATGAGTACAAAATTCATTCAGTGTTATGCCACGGTGTTTTGCAGGAGAGGGAGGCAGCAAGAGTTCGAGTCCCTCAGGACTCAGAGGAGCCAGAACTTGTAGAGTAGATGTAACTGTAGCCTGTTGATGAGGAACTACAGAGTGCATGGTTATCTGTTGAGTTTAAAGTAACTGAAGCAGGAGTAGTTCAATAATAGAGGGTGTTGATGTGGCAGGGACTTGAGGAGCAGCAATGGGCATAGACATAACCAGAGTAGGGGCAACACTTGCAGACAGAGGTGGCTTGGGCAGGGATAGCTTTTTGAGTCACTGCTGACAATTAAACAGAGGGGTGGCAGGTGGTTTGTCAAGGGTCACGGTCCCACAGGCCTGAATATATGTAGGTTAGTTTTCGAGGTAAGGATGAGAGAACAGAAATTTACAAGATGTGAGGCCCATACCGTCAGTTACCCAGTGTTCAAGTCAAACTGAAATCCAGTGCTAGGATCAGTATAGATCTACTTGCCAGGGAAGAGTGGATCATTGTCAGTTGGGTACTTAGCTTCAAGTTTGGACCACTTAGGGCCAACAGCTTTGTTGAATGTCACTTGCGAAAGCTTGTAAGACCACAATATGACCATAATACCAAAGACCTACACATTGTTAAGCAATAGACACAGTTGTTGATTGAAGCTCCAGCTTGTTATATGCAAACTTTAGTTGCTCTCCACTTGGTACCAAACTGTTTGTTTCTCCAGTATCCTAGAACTACCATGAAGAGCAAGTCAGAAATCATAGCCACTAGCAATAGGTTCAACAATCATACTGGAACTTCATCCATAGGTTTCACAAGTGGTGGCATTGTAAGGATAATGACATGCGACAGTTTGCTCACAAGCTCATTGATCATAATGGAGAAACTCAGGCTACCATCTAGTGGTAGTGCCTCAGCTTTCATTGGCTTCTGTGGCTTTCATATAATCTTAGATGATGTGATATGCTGCAGATTAGGGCAGGGCAGGGTTTGGGCAAGAACCTCTAGAAAATTGTTGTAGGTATCAGTGCTTTGAAATTGAAATGGACCACATTGTAAATATTCATCCTTAGGCTTCTTGGTGTGTGCCTTGGGAGGAGCAGAGGGGGCAGTTTGCTGGAGGATGTGAATATATGCAGAGATTGCAAATGGTGGCTTGTCAGGATTGTTGTTGGTGTCAGGGTCTGTAGTGGCCTTGCTTTTGCTCATGTGTGCCTTTCATACCTTCTTTTGGGGGGATTCAACATTAGTGTCACCATTCACATCCACATCTTTCTGTGTCCTTTTCCTGCCCTCCTGTGCCAATGCTCTCTTCACTGCAGCCTGTCCTTTGACTTGTTTTGCTTTGGCTTGCTTAGCTACAATTTTGGGGTTGCTCATCATCCACTTCCTAGCTGAGAGAAGGAGACTGTTTCAGTACCTCAAGAGGTAGTAGACAATGTTTCAAATCTAATGGGACCTCAGCTATAGTCTCACAAATCATCTGGTTGACTGATTCATTTGAGGACTGGCCAGTGTAGTCAAAGTTGAGGACAGAATGAAGCCATAGATGGCTGTTGAGAGTAAAGAGGCAATGTTGACTCGTTGAGTTGCATTGAACTGCCCATTCAAGAAAGGAAATACCCAATTTGATGTGTGGAAAAAAAAAAAAAAAACTTGTGATTCTCGTTACTTTCCAAAAGGGCTGTAATGAAAACAACACCACTGTGCTTGAAATAATTTCAACTACCTCTCTGAGTTGCACCAAGCATGAGATATTTTAAACATTTTGTGATCTGAGCTCTAAGACAGAGCTTCTCTGGTTTTCCTACTTTCAGAAGAATAGGGTCATTCACGGTACCCAATTTTTGCTACTTTTTGGCTACTTTTGTTTTACTTTTTGGTTACTTTTTGGAAAATGAAATCTGAAAATGACTCAAAAATGAAGTCAAAAATGAGCCTTTTTTTGAAATGGGCCTACATCCCCATTTTGCAAAGTGGCTACTTTTTGTCATCATTTTCATCTTCATTTTTCATCGCTATTTCAAAGTCCGCTCTGACAACACCTGCCACCATGTCCTCCTACTCCCACTCCCATCCCTCCTACTCCTGGACCCCGCCTCCCACCGGCCCACTGCGTCCTCCTACTGCCACTTCCATCCCTCCTACTCTCAGACCCCCAATCCCACACCAACAGGGACGCTCAACTGGCCCTCCACATCCCTCGAAAACAAACCCGCGCACCCCACCGATCCCCTGACCCGTTCCTCGCCAACCATAGTTTCAAATATATTAATGGCGATCGTACCTGCCTCTTGAACTCAACAACGCGGGCCCAAATGTTGTTTGGGTCCTTCATAGGTATGTTTTTTTGGACTCATTCCTTGTATTATAAACTTACAAACATTTTTTTTACTCCTTATGAATAGAACTATGATGAGGGACATGAACACAAGAGGGGCTGTGCCCACTCTGCCAACCCCACCTCTCTGTGCGACCGCTGTGAGCCCCTGCCCACATGGGGCAATGCCAGCTAAGAGCGAGGAAGAGCAGGAGGTGCTGGGGCCATGAAGTGGAGTACACGCAAGGAATGCACACCCTGTCCACTCATACACCCACTACGGCATGCTGCTGATGCACCCACCATGAGGGCACGACGACGACAAACACCAAACTAGCACCCAGTGCCATCCACACCCACACCAAGCCAACAAGGCGACATGACACCCGCCCCTGATGACTCTTACAATACCACGACATATACAACCCATGACGCCACCCATAGCTGCAAACACGCAGCTCAAATGATGTTTCGCATTGTTTGGGCAGCAGTAAGTTTTTTCTTCTTTCATTCTTGTTTTTTATCACTAACTAACGCCCCACACCCAGCCCCTGATCCCATCCCTGTGCTTGCACTGCCACTGTGAGCCCATGCTCACAGAGTACAATGAGGCGATGACCAACTGACAGTGAGGAGGAGCTGGGAGGCCCATGAAGTGGGATACCCAGGTATGGACCCCTACACCCACTGATGCACTAGAGCATGACAATGGTGAACTGCGAACCAGCACCCCCGATGCTGCCCACACCCACACCGAGCCGATATGGAAGACACAGCACCCGCCCCCATGCGTATGAGCAACTGCTCGTAGGGTCGATCGCAGGTGTAGCATGCCACAGCAGCAGGACAGGGGAGAGGGAGGGATGACAATGCTGGCACGAACAACAACAACAGGGACCAGCTTAAGGGGGGATGATGACACCCACAGCACCGGACCCCTCCACTACGAGCAACTGCTTGTAGGGTGGTTTGGGGGTGGTGCTGCCCTGGCAATGGGAGATGGGGTGAGGGAGGGGGGCGAGCGCCCAGCACCTGACACCCACTACTGCGAGCACTTGCTCACAGGGTGGATTGGGTGCTAATGGGGCACATTGCCCACCTGCGCCCTCCATGCCTACATCTGTCCTGCAGGCAGGCCTTTCTTTTCAGGTGGGGGGGATGACACTGTCCCCAAGTAGCCATTCGTCTTTTGTAGTTTATTTAGTATTAAAGAATATATTTGCTAATTGAACCCCTACTGCTAAGTTGTAAATGACTCAAAAACATACTAAGGATGTGTTAGAGTCCAACAGGGTGATCAAGAAGTTTTGCAGGAGAGTGCGACATTAGGTGGATGGAATTGAGATACTAATCAGGTCAATGTTTAGGGCAGGTGCAGGGATGACTTCTGAAGATGAAAGTGGCCAGGTAAGGTCCACCTTATGTCATTTAGGGGGAGTTTGAATTTGCTGAGGCCTGCTGGCCCTGCCATTGACAAGGTAAAATGCATTTTGGCTTCCTTTTTGTTCTTTTTCTGTTTTGGGGGTTTCATGGTAGCTATTTTTGGCCCTATTTTTAACCTCCTTTTCAGTCACTTTTTGGTCACTCTTCTGCCAAACTGTCAAAAAGGAACCAAAAAGTAGATTGAAAAGTAGCTAAAAAGAAGCCAAAAAGTTCTACTGTGAACGACCCTAATGTCAATCAGCATTATTAATGGCAGTGGCAGCTGTCACAAGTCTTCATTAAGAAAACTCATCTGGCCTTGAATTGTATCAGATGCTTCTCAAAGCTTACTTAATTGTATTGTGGACATTGATAAGAAGATCCTTTGTCTTATCAATGTCCACAATGCAATTAAGCAAGCCTTAAGGAGCATTTAATACAATAGGGTGTTTCACAGTAGCCATTATTTTGCTCATTAATTTGACCATTCTTATGATTTCCATCAGTTTATCTACTTTTTTCTTCTGTTCTTATCAATAGTGGCAATGAAGGGATGAGAATAGAAGAAAAAAGTAAGAATAGCTGGTGGGAATCATAAGAATGGCCAGAACAACCCTGATTTAAGGCCAGATTAGGGCGTTTCACAGTAGCCATTATTTTGCTTATTAATTTGGCCATTCTCATGATTCCCATCAGTTTTCCCTACTTTTTTCTTCTGTTCTTATCAGTGGTGGCAATGAAGGGATGAGAACAGAAGAAAAAAGTGAGGATAGCTGGCAGGAATTATAAGAATGGCTAAATTAATGAGCAAAATAATGGCTACTGTGAATGACCCTATTGGTTTTCCTAATGTTGAGGGTGAGTGAGGTGATAGCTAAGAGTGTAATGTTGATGTTGGTAAGGGTGAGAATAAGTGTGCATTAGGTGTGGGTTTGTACAGTATAATGGTATGTGGGTGATACATATTGGGATTAACAGGTGTATCAAACTATGATTGGGGACATCTAGCAAATAAGGTCATTTACAATAGCCATTAGGGCGTTTCACAGTAGCCATTATTTTGCTTATTAATTTGGCCATTCTTATGATTCCCATCAGTTATCCTTACTTTTTTCTTCTGTTCTCATTCCTTCATTGCCACCATTGATAAGAACAGAAGAAAAAAGTAAGAAAAACTAGTGAGAATCATGAGAATGGCCAAATTAATGAGCAAAATAATGGCTACTGTGAACGACCCTATTATTTAACTTATTAATTTGGCCATTCTCATGATTCCCACCAGTTTTTCTTCTGTTCTCATCCCTTTATTACCATCATTAGGGTGTTTCACAGTAGCCATTATTTAGCTCATTAATTTGGCCATTCTCATGATTCCCACCAGTTATCCTTACTTTTTTCTTCTGTTCTTATCAATAGGGTCGTTCACAGTAGCCATTATTTTGCTCATTAATTTGGCCATTCTTATAATTCCCACCAGCTATCCTTACCTTTTTCTTCTGTTCCCATCCCTTTATTGCCACCATTGATAAGAACAGAAGAAAAAAGTAAGGAAAACTGATGGGAATCATGAGAATGGCCAAATTAATGAGCAAAATAATGGCTACTGTGAAACACCCTAATGGTGGCAATGAAGGGATGAGACCAGAAGAAAAAAGTACAGAAAACTGGTGGGAATCATGAGAATGGCCAAATTAATGAGCTAAATAATGGCTACTGTGAACGACCCTATTGATAAGAATAGAAGAAAAAAGTAAGGATAACTGATGGGAATTAATAAGCAAAATAATGGCTACTGTGAAACACTCTAATGTCATTGAGTGGATCTTTAGGATCCTCAAGCAGTATTTTTGAATCCCCTAGCTCCCACCAGAGTACCACATCGGTATTTAGCCCCTTATCCTGCCTATACTTGTGGCACTTCATAATTTCATCTGCAAATATGACCCAAAGGAGATCAATATGTTTCTAGACAATCAACCCCTTGATGACAGTCAATCACTTGACATTAGGGTCATTCACACCAGCATTAATTGTACCATTAAATACCCATTATTACTTCATTTTTTGAGCCATTATTTTAGCATGAAG
>QLPA01000964.1:0-14118 GCA_003313945.1 Lactifluus pinguis
TCATATATGGGATGCCACAAGTGGAGAGGTTGTAGTGGGCCCGTTTATTGGACACACACATGTGGTCTATTCTGTTGCATTCTCACCGGATGGTCGACGCATTGCCTCAGCTTCGAAAGATCGCACGATTTGCATGTGGGATACTG
Source organism: Lactifluus pinguis (assembly GCA_003313945.1). Taxonomy (NCBI): domain Eukaryota; kingdom Fungi; phylum Basidiomycota; class Agaricomycetes; order Russulales; family Russulaceae; genus Lactifluus; species Lactifluus pinguis. Next base: position 147 of record QLPA01000964.1, read on the forward strand.
CAACGGGAGAGGTCATAGCGTCTCCGTTTAGAGGACACACAGATGCGGTCTATTCTGTTGCGTTCTCGCCGGATAGCCAGCGCATTGCCTCGGCCTCAAAGGACTGCACAATTCGCATGTGGGATGCCGCAACAGGAGAGGGCGTAGCCAGTCCGTATACTGGCCACACTGGCCGGGTCACGTCAGTTGCGTTCTCACCAAACGGTCAACACATCGCCTCGGCCTCATATGACCGCACGATTCGTGTATGGGATGCCACAACGGGACAGGTTGTATCGGGCCCATTCACCGGGCACAGTGGATATGTCTTCTCTGTTGCCTACTCGCCAGACGGCCAGCGCATAGCATCAGCCTCGTATGACCTCACGGTTCGTGTGTGGGATGCCTCAACAGGAGATGTCGTAGCGGGCCCGTTTACGCAAAATATCGATACCATCTTTTCTGTTGCGTTCTCTCCGGACGGGCAGCGGATCGCCTCAGCCTCGGGAGATCACACGATTCGCATCTGGAATGCTGCAACAGGAGCTCTCGTAGCTGGCCCGTTCACTGGCCACACCAGTTCGGTCTTTTCTGCTGCATTCTCTCCGGACGGACAGCGCATCGCGTCGGCTTCTGCAGATTGCAAGATTTGCTTATTCGATGCAACAACGGGAGAGATCATAGCGGGTCCATTCACTGGACACACCAGACCTGTCGTTGCTATTGCATTTTCACCAGATGGGCAGGTCATTGCATCGGCCTCTGGGGATCGCACGATTCGCATCTGGAATGCCACAACAGGAGAGGTCGTAGCGGGCCCGTTTGGACACCCTGATGAGGTCAGGTCTGTTGCATTCTCCCCGGATGGACAACACATTGCCTCGGCCTCATACGATTGCACGGTTCGCGTGTGGGGTGTCACAACAGGAGAGGTCATAGCGGGTCCGTTCACTGGACATACCAAACCTGTCCTCTCTGTTGCGTTCTCACCAAACGGGCAATGCATCGCATCAGCTTCAGATTTCACAATTCGCGTGTGGGATGCCACAACAGGAGACGTCGTAGTCGGCCCGATTACCGGACATACCAATGATGTCAATTCGGTTGCATTCTCGCCAGACGGGAAATGCATCGCCTCAGGCTCGCGAGATCGCACGATTCGCATGTGGGATAGTGAAACAGGAGCGGCCGTAGCGGGCCCGTTTACTGGACACACCAGTCCTATTGTTTCTGTTGTATTCTCACCTGATGGGAAATGCATCGCCTCAGCCTCATACGATAGCACAATTCGCGTGTGGGATGCCGGAACCGGAGAAGTCATAGCAGGACCGCTCACTGGACATGCCAATTTTGTTAACTGTGTTGCATTCTCCCCAGATGGACAGCACATAATCTCGGCCTCAGAAGATCACACAATTCGCATGTGGGATGTTTCAACAGGAGAGTGCGTAGCAGGGTCATCTAATGGATCTACCGAATCACCCCTTACTGTTACGGATAGGCAGTCCACCTCCTCGGCCCCGCAAGACCACAGAATTCGTGTGAAGGGTAAAACAGGAGATATTGAGAGGATCTACTTTATTGACAAGCTTTCAATCAATGATGATGGTTGGATTTGTGGGGACGAGGGGCAACTTTTTTTGTGGATTCCACAGATTCATCGACCGTATCTTCAGAGATCTAACACCGTTTGGATTGCAGGCGGACAGTATACCCAGGTAGATCTGTCAAACTTCGTGCATGGTTTGGATTGGACTACAGTATATGGTCGCAGTTAATCCAAGTCTAAATGGTCTTTGTAGTCCCATATTTTAATCTCAAGGACTGTCTCTGTATCAGCTACATCAGTGGTATACGAACGTGAACTCGAAAAAAAGACAGGGCAAGACCATCTTAGCAGGGCACTAACTTCGTCGTTCCTCGCAACCAATACTAGTTCTAACTGTTAGATTTGCCCTTCAAGCAATACTCAGTCTAAGTTTCTGTCTTTAGAAAACGTTGCGGGCGCACGTGGATAGGGCAAGCTTTGACTTTGAGGACCCTGCACAATGACCGCGGTCTCGCAGAGGAACTGAGCTAGGCAGTCAAAGTACACTCCATGGCATGGACGTTCAGTCACGTGACTAAGTGCCTCTCCCCTCACCCGTTTCCAAGTTACCTCCTCTCAGCCTCCTCGTCAACGTTCTACATTCTGATCCCCAGATGATGTCCGCTCTTCCGAGGTACGAGCCCTGCTTGTTCTTGCAAGAGGAAGGAATCCCGTGCGTAGTTTGGTTCGAGGGTTCCATAAGCCATCCATGGCGTTCCTACCAGCGTCGTCTTCGACCTGTACCTTCTCGTCTCCGATATTGACGCAGCGGACGAGGTGCTTCTAAATCGAGGGTGAGCTTACGCTAAAGAGCAATCTGCTGACTATCACTTTTTACGCTGCCATCTAGACTTCCAGCGCTGCTGCTTGAACCCACCCGGCACCGACGACACGCCAAAGCCAACATCACTACCACCGAGAGTCGATCCACCCAGATTGTTCTCCTTCCATCATCTGACTGGAAAATTCCTTCAGATAAGCTCCTACTATCCCGTACCCAAGGTTTCATTCCCTCACCGCCCGACTCAACCGATGGTCTAATCGAGTCTCTCGGATGTGCCGGGCTACCGCGGCCTTGAAGATCATCTCTCTGTCCACCTCGCTTATTTGTATCGTCATCTCCCGGCAGTCAAGGAAGGACCTTTTCCTCGGAACTGAAGCACGAAAATCGCCAGTTCCATCACGACGCCATATCGGGGCTCGGGACAGGGACGCGGAGATTCCTGACCCACAAGCGTCAAGTCAGGGAGGAGCTACGCAATGGGACACGGCGCCAACTGCAGGAATACTCTGTTGCTCGAGTCCCGGAGAACGAGTCGTTTTTTTCTTCGGGTATTTGCCGCCGCGTTGCGGAAGTCTAATTGGCGAAGCAGTCGCAGTCGCATCTTGGGAGAGATCTATATCATGCCATGCCTGACTATGTATTCTCTCTGACGAAGCGTTCAACAAGGCGGGAAAATGGGAGGTGCAACAGGTATAAACCGAGGAGACTCGGGGCACTGTGTGCAACAAGCTCACAGCGGAAGGGTGGAGGAAGACGTGCTGATAATTACGCATAATCAAAGTCACAAAGTGCGTACCCTTACTTTGTGACAAAACCAACTGTTGATCTGCATCCACTTTTACAAGAATTTGGCCTTGACTTCCGGTTCATTCTTCTCGTCCCAAATCCGCAGGAGAACATTTCTCCTCCAGTCCCCATCCTGGCAAAGGCCTCGGAATGTCCTTCTGGGGCTGCTCCTTCTGCACGCATTACACCAATAGCAACAATAGAGTGCGAATCTGCACACGGATCGCCCGTTAACCGAATATCGCACACACCTCTTGCGTGTTGGGTCGAGCACATCCGCACCAATGCCATCGGCGCATCCACAGGCTCCAGACCTTCCACCACGCATGCAGCGCAATGCGACCGCACCTTCCTCCGCCTCCTTCGCGCACCGGATGCTCCCGCCGCCCTTACCACAACCGACAGCTGTCCAACAACGCTGTCGTCACTTACTCCGCCCCGCCCTACGCACACTCCAACAGCTCCAACAGGCTCCGAGTCGCTAGTGCCTAGTCCTTCTTTCGGGACACATGTCCATGATGCCCTCGATCAACTGTTTGGGGTGCTAAGAAGTTGCACAGGTACCTTCACATCAGATCCAGTTATTTCGTCCTAAACTCTCAAGTGCACATAGGAGTGTCTTGTATTTTGTTGTTGGATGCAGTTCACTGAATCGTACTTTATTCTCATTCTCACTTTTTGTGACGTCATCTGCGCCTATGGCCGGAATCTTGTCCTCGACAATTGTCATAACGTTTGACTTGGACAATCGGGGTGCTGTTTCCGAACGCTTCCCTGTTTCGTCTGTGACTCGGGAGTCAGCGACATCACAGATGGTCTAGATGATCGCGGGTGGCGCATTTCGAAACAAGCAATCAAGTAGTTCTGACTTGCACTTGGTAATGGGGTGTGAGCAGGAATGGCCACCGCCTGTGAATGTGCCAACACGTTGGAATGGAGATTAGGGACAGCGGGGGCGTGGGCGAAGGCGGGATGACAGCGGCGTGGGACCCGGAAGCGTAGCGGATGTTGTACAGTTACCCGACGCTGAGATAAGCACAACAACGCGCTTCATCGATTCATCCCTAGTAACCACTTCATCCTCGAGGCAGCACCCGACCCTCCAACGTGAGGGCTATTTCAGTGGGCCTTCGATGACAGCTGGCCTTTTGCCTTTTCCGTACGGTGTCCGTGACGCAGGGTCATTGATTTGCAGCTATTTTTGTTCTGTATCGGATCCAGTCGTCGGCTTACCACGTTTCTACGAGAACAGCTTTGACATGGTACATCAATTCTGACAAGATACATGATTTCACGCATCAGACAACCAGTGTGCTGAACTTGAGTCCCGGATAGAATATGAGGGGAACGCTCCTGGAGCACCCGGGAATCCCAACGCAATGCCAACTGAGCGCGGTGCCAACACCCACACACCATTGTTAGACAGTAACTAGAAAGCCCATCTCGATTTCCAAAGCACCGCTCGGCGTGAGACAGCGCCCGAAGAATCCGCAACGGCCAACACGTGTCATTGTGTTCTTTGTGATGGATTTTGGTGGAAATTCGGGTCCGTCACGGTGGATAGTCTATCGCGGAGAATCAGTCTCTTCCAGCCCACTGTCAGTACAGCATCATGTCAATGCATGATGCCATGTCAAGAATGGTGAAGTGACTAGCCACTCCGTAGAGTGAATTGGAATCTAGATCTTGAACTAGGTTACTCTGAATGGCTACCGAGGTTACCAGTCACTTTACGATTTCCCTGATGGCCCGCTCTGCTAGTACACTGCATGCTGCCTTCCGAGTCGGAAAGAATCTCTTAGCAGTAATCCCAAACCATGAGCAAGAAGAACCGACAATCTAGCGCCAGTCGATATGCCACAGTTGAGACGGACTACTACTACTAGTCTAAAAGCATCTCCAAAGTCAGACGTAGCACTCGGCAGCAAGGTTGAAGCGTCGGTCTACGGTGACCCTGCCCTGATTCTACTGCTGGCAGTAAACTCGGTGAATCCCGCATGTCAAAATCACGAGGTCTTACAATGGTCACTTTCACTACAGTACCGTATGCACCCCAGACGGGTTCAGAGCACCCGACTCTAGGTAGAACCAAATTTCTGGTAAAATAAATCCGTACTAGACTAATCAACGAACTACTGTATGTTCCATGACAGGAAACAAGGGTGACATAAACACGTAACTAGACGAACTTACCGAACTCATGACCCGAAAAACGTGACATAAACGCGCACTGAGCTCTTGACTAAATTACGCAATGAACTACGTACCCAAATCTATGACCTGAAAGATGACTTGTACAATGCTGCAATTAGTCCTTGACTAAACTTGAATATGCCTTCTGAGTGCTGCCTGAATCAGGGAAACTCGAAATTTACTAGAGCTATTAATGTATGATTAATAGTGTGGAGCGGGCCATTCAGGAAAATCGCAAAGTGACTAGCCTCACCGAGCCGTTCCTGGTAATCTAGATTCCACGCTAGTGGGGTGGCTAGTCCCAATGGGCTGGTTCACCATGACGGACCCGAATTTCCGCCAAATTCCAACACATGCGCGCTGCAGGCATAACAACTCCGATGTCAGTTCGTAAAATACCGAAACTTGATTAAGCCTGATTGGTCAGTTGTTCCATCAGAACTGTATCGATTGACGTTGCAAATCTCCCGTAGTCTGCGCGGTGGTTCCGTGCTTCTGATATCGGCATAATTCTTCTCCAGGGGCCTCAAGTATTACACACCCGAGCTGTCTGGGTATAAATACTGGGGCCAACCCGTCCTTCTCTCACCAACGTCATCACCCTTGAAGCGTTTTATCCTCTCACATTTCTTGCTCTGAACGCAATGATGTTTATGAAGACCATTTTGGCTCTCTCTTTTGCTGCTCTCACCCTTGCTGCACCGACTCCACAGGGCTCGGACATGGCTGCAACCGTGGACAAGGGCCTCCTCCGGAGTACGTTCTGTTAGAACCCATGCCCGCCCGGTGCTAGCTTGACTGACCTAACATAGTTCTTGAGGGGGTAGTTGATAAGCTTGCCTTTGGTCTCATACAACCAGTGTGATTACCGCGCATAGTGGACTTTATGTTACCAGAGGTTGATATATTAGTTCATGGCTTTTGCATATCGGGGATGTCAGGGAGCTAGGGACCACCCTTCACGTTGTCAACTGTTTGCTTTATGTCCCAATGGGAATTTATTCTGTTATCATTTCTATTGTAAACACCACAGGGACAACATAACGTGTGTGAGATGTCCTTACCAGTGAAGTAATTGACTATTGCGAGTGTGGGATTTTGTATCATAGGTGAGTACTAGTTGTGAACCACTGGCAGCCTGAGCGCGAGGACACGGCGAGGAGTCGAGGACCAATATACAGTAATATTAATTGGGCAAAGCGTGGATCGTAACCACTTAGGACTCGGAGCCTCGCCCCGCATGTACTGTACCATTTACGGTTACGGCCGTAAAAAATGGGGTTTGTTGCGTATACAACCGAAAATATGGAGCTGGACGATGATGATCCATCGCCGTAGAATACCAGAAACGGCTGGGACATGTGCAGTTCGAATTACTGCTCCATTCATGTAAAGCGTGCATTCAGCAAGTAAGTTATTGAATTTTTTTTTCGATGATCCGTATTTGCATGGAGCGACCTGTACTGTATACGTGCAACGGCAAAACTACCTGGTTCCACCAACAATTCCAATATTCGATCGTTTCGACCGAATGAATGCACTGATCTGTCTGCTCATCACCACTGGCCTGTAACTTGAGGCCTTGAGGCTCTATGCATGAACCTGAACAGCGGAAGAGGCCGAGGACCCATCGGCGATGGAGCGGTCTTCACTCTCGGCAGGGCCGAGCAGGTCAGAGCAATCGGTATAACCTGATAGTGTGACATTGGCATCTGCTGCAAACGGATGACCGAGTAAACAAAGTGCTCATACATGTCGGGCCACAATTATTTTTGTCACTGAGCCGTGGCAAGTTGGTATCATTTGGTGAGGTGGATGAGGACAGTTCCCCAGAGACGGATGCGGAGCTGACAACGTCAGAGAACCGCGTCGTAGGATCGTGGTTAAGCCCTAGCTCCATACCCAGGCATACCATGCTCCCAACAAGGCACCAGGGTGCGGCGTTGATGCTATGAGGATACAAATAATGATAAACTCCAGGATGTCCGAGTCGACGAAGAATCAACGTACCTCGGTGTACAAATACTAGTACCAACGAAGAATAATGAGTCCCCACAAGCTGCTTATCGTGACACGAAGTTCGGGCTTAAAGCAAAGGCACGGAGGAAGGAATCCTCGTGTTCAGATCACTCAAGGGGCATGAGAGACAGAAAATTGATATTGGAAAATGTCCCGGTGGCTCTGGGTGTGCAACACATGGGGATGGGCATTAATTGATGTCATATTGGGACTCTGCCTCGTCGTGTCAGGAGATGAGACAGTAGCGAAGCCTTCCCTATCTGGAGGTTAAGACGTTGAGGTGCAAACTTTGATCCTGGACAGGCTCGTTCGTCAATGCTTGCCTAGCCTGAAAGGACAAGTAAATAGAAATATCTGGATCACAGAACTAGGGACATACAAGGATTAGACGGAAAGCCCCGATCACCTCATTTGACGTCCGGCATGGGACCAGCACCAACAACAGACAGGGAGTGCGGAAAACTGCTGCTACTGCAGTACCGGTAGGGGCAGGTTGCACTGGAGGAAGGGGCGGCTGTGGAGGATCATATGGAAGTGAGGATGATAGCCAAGGGAACACCTGCTCCCACGGAATAAGTAGGGGCACAGCTGGGAGGGGTTGGGGACATAGACGTAGGACTCGGAGAGCTGCCGGGTCTCCCTTCCTTATTAGGTTTGTATTAGTCAGGTTGACCCCCGCCTTTTCAACTCTATACTACTCCGAGTCCGAGTCCGAGTCCGAGTCCGAGTCCGAGTCATGCGTTCTCTACAAAGTTTGGCGTAAGCATTGAGCAGCAACTTTAGATTTGGCAATTGAAGTAGTGTGGTCACAGTAAGCATACTGTTCGATCTTCAATCGAATGTCACTCTTACCGCACTCTTATTGTATGCGCGTTTGTTTTGGGCCTCTGTTAGCTTGCCTTCAACCAGTCTTGATTGCCACGGCACTTGGGTCCTCTTATCAAGCTGGTGTACTGTATCGTTCCGACATCTCCAGCCTTACCAACCTTCCTCCTTTGTTTGTTTGATGGACCTCCCACTATTTGCTCTCACTTATTGGCGAGACCTGGGCCGTGGGCCGTCTGTCGCACCGCTCGCACATTAACATCACCTCCATCTTCCCGTTTGGAAGATGAGGTGATTTCCACACCCCTTTTGTCCCTCACAATGAATTCCACTTGCTCACCCATGTGGACTCTCTGAGCCACTTGGACCATCAGTCGCGAGAATGGGTCGACAAGCCCACCGGGGAGAGAGTGGACCGTCCATCCACTTCCACGCCGTCTCCGACCCTCCGTGCTACCGTCTGAGTCTGATGTAACACAGGTACGGACCCACCTCTCTGCTCACCGGAACTTTTCAGTGCAGTGGTCTCGTTGGCACTTTGGGGCGTAGCTGGAGCAGCCAGATGAATCCAGAACGAGGATGGGTGGGCTCTAATGTGCCATTGTTTGTGGTGTGTGGAGCATGGTAATTGGGTTAACGGTGTGTGTTGGTTGTCGCGGATGAACAAGAAGCGTACTCAAAGCCTCAAAGCAGTAAACCGAACTAAACTACGGTATGGACTTGACAAGGACGAGACAAGCAAGTTTATGCTGTAAGTGATGTCACGGCATCAGGCGTATAACTGAGGCGGTACGTCATGCGCAATGACCCAGTGGTCTCTCTTTGGCACTTCGTTACTGATCAAATCAAAGACTCACCGAGAGAGAGAATGCAAGGAATGAGAGGGACAAATTCAGCCGTTGAAAACAGCTCGTAATTTGCGATTGGTTATAATAAAGTGAACGCCAAGTCCGATTGACATCGGGACTCAACTTGCCGGCGGAAGACGATTATGTGGACTTGGAAGAGGCTGATCGTAATAAACCGATCCACGGACCCGAATCGCCCGTAGCACCTGTTGTGCTTCCAAGTCGGTGCTTCTGATGGCGTACAAGCTCGGGTATAAAAGCTGGGGCCTCTTCCTTCTTTTCTCACCAATATCATCATCGTCGGAAGCCTAATATTCTTTCAGATTACTTGCTGTGAGCACAGTGATGTTCGTGAAGACCATCTTGGCCCTCTCTTTTGCAATTCTCGTTCCCGCTGCTCCGAGTCCACAGGACCCGGATACAGGCATATTACATTTTGTAATCAATGGTACGTTCTGCTAGAACTCGTACCCACCTGGTGCAAGCTTAACTGATCTAAAATAGGCCTCGATACTACTATTGAAAACCTTCCTGGTCGGGCATGATAGTAATACCTCTTGTGTATCTTCTATTGCCGAATTTATTCACGTCTGCAGACCACCCCCACAAGGACCCACTATCCACCCGGTGCAATCGCGATTATTGCACAGGGTGGACTTTATTCTGATGTGCCAGTGTTAGTTCACGGCTTTTGCATATCGGTGGTGTCAGCCAGAGTCTACTGTTCACGTTTTGTTCTATGTGCTGTATATGCCAGTAGGACATTTATTCAGAGATATTTCCATCGTAAGCACAAATGAGTACGAGTTGTGTGGAACGAGCCAGTGCAAGTGCAAGGACACCGCGAGCCTGAGGACAATGTCAATATGAAGCCGTCACTGAAGCGTAGGTCGTACATGTTGTAATGAGAAGCCCAACAGACCACATCAGGATCTTTCACCGTGACTACGTCGCTATGCCTCACACAGGTGCGGATCGCACTTGGGGCGTAGCTGGAGCAGCCAGATGAATATACTAGTAGAAGAGGGCGGGCGGCCCGGAGTTCTAGTACACTGTGATTTGTTGTGTGGAGCTGAGGGATCGGGTTAACAGTGTGTGTTGGTTACGACCATGCCCAGGGTTAATTACTATAAAGGTGTGTCTAGACGCTCGACCTAGTCAACGTACTAGTGCCAGTATCAGGACAGTAGTCGCCGCCAAAAAGGGTAAGAGGCGTATCATGATCATATCCGGCAACGTCCTCTGCGCCCTCCTCCTTTGACGCTTCGTTACCTCAACTACTCAACTCTTCCTTCTTTCCTGCATCTCAGTCCTCAAACAGTACCGTTGTAACCACCATCGCTCTCGCACAAGGACACACCCAAATGATCCAGAGTCAGAATACGTGAGTCAAACTGTCCCTCCGCCCGATATTGATGTTAATCACTACTACAGCACAAGTCCTCAAAACTCCGGAATAGGGTGCGTCACTTCCAATCACGATATTTGCTCACATAACCGACTTTGAACAGCGCTCAGGTCGGCGAAACACATCAGGCCCTGCTCCAGTTCCATGTGACTGGTACGTATCCTAGTGATACTGTTCTGATAAGTACTGTATCTTTTTTTCCTGGCAGTCCTCAGGGCGCACAATCTTCCCCGAATCAAGACCTCCCTTGGGAGAAAAAGACAATTCTATGTTACCGTGGCCGACGGGCCGAGGAAATGGCAAACACGATCTGTGCGGAGCGTCGGACAACGGGTGGAATGGAACGAGAACCTCGAACCCTTGTGGGATATCTCGTATTTTTATTCCTATTTACAACTGACCCTCTTGCAGCGTTGTACAACCGCTCTCCACCATTACAGTATCTCTTTTTGCGAAAAGCGCTATGCATAAGGACACCCTTATTGGACGGAAGGATGTTGTCTGTGACTTCCAACATGGTTCGTCTTTTCATACAATTATTATTCATCTGGCTGAGCACCCTACATGTAGAACTGGATATCATTTTGAGCAGCACTGATGGACCTCCAACCGAGCCAGCCACAGTCTTAACAATCACGATTGCCCCTGTACGACCAGACGCGGAGTTGGCAGGTGATTCCCTCCGTAGCGCTGAGAAAGCCATCAAAGCCATGGAAACATGGAGCAGTGCTGTTGGTAGTATCAAGCGGATAATGGATACTGTCGGCCCAATCGTAGCAGTATGCTCAATATCATTCTACTCGCCCTTTATTGTGCTAACTCGGGTTTCTCAGTTGCATCCCTATGCATCCCTAGCATGGAGTCTACTCTCAAAGGTTCCCGAGGTGCGTCACCTTGCGTAGTGGGCGTATACGGAACTTTCACACTGATTGGACCTCGTGGCTAGCCTTTCTTACAGCAAGTTGGGCGTGACGACAACGTCCAGGCATTATTTGAAGCGATACGCGATGCATTTGAGTTTGCCAAAGATGCCGATGCTTTGAGTAAGATTAAGCCGGAGTCTAGACAAGTAAAAATCATACAGGAGATGCTACAGTGCGTCTCTGAAATTGGGAAATTTATCGAATTGTATGCGAAGCATGTACAAGTCGGTGAGTCCTGTCGATCTCTCGTTGGTGATCACAAAATATATGGGTTGCAGGGACGCGGACTTGGAAGAATATGTTCGGTCAAGTCGACGGAGAAATTGAACAGTACCGCACGACGCTCATCCGACTGCGAGATGATTTCCTCGCGCATGCTGCTGTCACCACAGAGGTCGCTGTGCTCAGAATACAGCTCGATGTGAGTAACATGCAGACCCACGTGAGTAATACTTGTCCAACCAAGTAGGAGTTTCTCGGCTCACGGGATTGAATTCACAGTTAGCAAACCAAGCATCAGAAGTTGGTGCGTGATTTTATTAATAAGTCACAGAACATCGTCGATTCGTCGATCTGACAACGCTCTCACAGAATTCGGTGCAATAATCAGAGAATTGCCTTACAAGGGAGGCTGGCGACACGGCAATACGAAACGCTGTCTTCTTGGCACACGCGTCGATTTCCTAGATCACATCATCAAGTGGGTCGAGAATCCAGAATCCGAACGTGGGCTCGTCCTCCTCGGCCAAGCAGGAACAGGGAAGTCATCGATTGCACACGAAGTCGCACGTCGGTTCGAGTACAAGGGTCTGGGCTCTTACTTCGCCTTCCTCCGAAAGGAACAGTCCAAAGACGAGGCTTACCAGCTCTTCACGACAATTGCCCGCGATCTTTCCGATCGCAATCCTGCTTTCAAACTAGCCCTCGGCAGAGTCGTGAAGGATAATTCATCTCTTAGTGGTACCCGAGACTATCGTACACTCTTCGAATCCCTCCTCCTCGAACCGCTCAAGAGTCTGGAAGTTCGTGACCCAATTCTTATCGTTATTGATGCGTTGGACGAAAGTGGAGATGCAACCGGTAAAAATGGGCTACATGCATTTCTCTCTCAAAATCTGTTCGAGCTCCCGCAAACATTTCGCGTCCTGGTCACCTCAAGGCCGGAGGATAGTGTCCAAGCTGCATTTTACAAAGCATTATCTGTCCACACCCTCTACATGGACGACGCAAAACTGGCTGCCAGGACGGAGCAAGACATTTGCGTGTATATTGAGAACGAGCTCCCTCCTGATGTTTTCAAAGACTACGGGATCAAGCTAGCAAAAGCGGCAGAGGGCGTGTTTCAGTGGGCAGCCGTCGCATGCGGGTTCATAAATAGCCCTCCTGCTACCTTTGGGTTTAGCAAGAAGAAGTGTGTTCAGCGCCTGTTGGGACACTCTCGGGGTCTCAATAGACAAGATCCGTTGGACAAGTTATATGAAGAAGTTCTGGAAGGTTACTTCAAACCTTATGAAGCACAAGTCCTATTTCGCTCGGTGATGGGACAGCTTTTTGCTGCGGTCAAACCTCTCTCCCTTCGTTCCTTGGTAGCTCTGAGATGGTATGCTCCCATCGATGACCCTGAGGATTCTGAGCCCGTTCTCGAGATGCTCCGTCACCTCGGTTCGCTTCTGAGTAACGTGACTCCAGCCAATGAAACGCGTCCAATCGTTCCTCTCCACACCTCATTCCGCGACTTCCTCACAAATAAAAAGAGCGACGTGTTTTATGTCGACCTTGGGGAAGCCCACCATCAGTTAGCACATTCCTGCGTTGGATTAATGCTGGATCATCTCAAGTTCAACATTTGTGAGCTCGAATCGTCGTATTTCGCCAACAGTCACGTCCCCGACTTGGAATCTCGAATCACAAAACATATCCCACCAGCTCTATCATATGCCTGCCTTTCCTGGGGCGACCATTTAAAACACGTTGCTTTAGAACACGACCTCTCCATAAAACTTCGATCCCTGTTCGAGAGAAAGTTCCTATTTTGGCTGGAGGTGCTTAGCATCAATAGTAGTGTGGGCTTTGCTTCGCGAGCGTTGTCATCTCTAAAGATGTGGTTGCGGTCTGACCAGCGGAAGGTACGTACATCCTATAATTGAATATGGCATGTAGTGACTATTTGGTCAGCCTTCTGAAGCTGGGGCGGATACATTTTTGGGATTGGTGAATGATGCAGCGGCATTTGTGGGATATTTTGGGATGGCGATAGCAAGAAGCGCTCCGCATATCTATATCTCCGCATTGCCCTTCACGCCATCCTCTTCTCATATCTCTAAGCGCTACTTTCACCTATTCCCTCAAAAATTGTCTCTGGAACGCGGACAGTTGTCTCATTGGCCGGCGTTGGAAATGGAGATTCGGGCACATCGCGCACAAGTCGACTCCGTTGCGTTCTCTCCAGACGGGCAGCGGATCGCCTCTGCCTCACGAGACTGTACGATTCGCGTGTGGGATGCCATAACGGGGGAAAAGATAGTGGGCCAGTTTATCGGACATACTAGTGCGATTACCTGTGTTGCATTCTCCCCAGACGGGCGGCACATCGCCTCGGCCTCACATGACTGCACGATT
>QLPA01000969.1:0-12832 GCA_003313945.1 Lactifluus pinguis
GGGCCAATGTTCATGAGTGTGAACTCGATCCTACCTTTATCGAAAGACTTCATCGCACCCCAGCTCCACGCAACGAACCCCCCAATGTAACCGAGGTAGGGCACAAGTCGTTGTGCAATCACAAACCCTAGCCGAAATTGAGGAGGGACGACGGTTAGAGGCACATGGCCAAGCAGCCATTGTAGCGCGGCGGTTAGGATAGCAGCACGCTTCGCTGTCTCAAGGCGTGTGTTGTTCAACACCTCCAGTACAGGTGGTGGCATGTACCTTTGACGATCGCGAGGTCAGCTGAGCAATCTCAACAAGTGGTGATCGCAGACGCACAGACGATAACCCCACCACGTCGCCTGAAATGAAATCTTATCCCGGCTCGGCACCCATCGAGTCTTCGTCTTCACAACTTTTCGACCTTCAGCCACATTTCCCTTGGTTCCCCCAGCAACCTTTTCCGAAACGAGCTTCCCACCCTCAATTACTCTCCCCTTCAACGTGTCAAACCATCCCGAGGCGCTCTGCTCGCCCTGATTGCCATGTTGACTGGTATGATTGGTCCCCGCTTGTGGAGAAGGGCCCTCTGAAGTAGCTGGAGGAAGCGCAGCACGATTCGAGCGCGGTGTGAGTTGCTCCCCAACTGCAACGAAAGAGAGTGGACGCGATGGCTGTTCGGACTCGAGCGACTCTCCGTCATCAAAAACGGACATAATGTCAGACGCCGCCAGCTCGACCTCGGAATCTTCACCAGGGAAAATCGGACCATACAGCATGATGCTGCTACCGTCATCGTATTCTTCCGCCTCTTCCCGTGCCTCCTCGTGTACGGGAGACGGAGCAGAGCCAGTGGGAGCTTCCGTTGCACGAGCCGAGGGGCGCCGCAGGCGGTCGAGGATCGCAAAAACAGACTGCCTTCCCTTGTCGAGCGAGCCACTCATGATTTTTGTATTACCGAGCAATGCAAGGAAGCGTGAGTCGTTGATAGGAGCGGGAGCAGGAGTCACGGAACCACCTGGAGTGGCTGGACCGGCTGTTTCCGAAGGCGCAGCACCAGTTGTAGTAGTCCCATCGGTGGCAGACGGCGTCGGGGGTACTGTGTACGAGCTGAGTAGTGCTTGAATGCGTCGCGCGAGGGTGAGGGGTTCAGGCGCGCTCTCCTCTGGCTGGTTATCGATCACTCCCGGGCCTGGAAAAGAAGAACCGCGCCGTTCTAGCGTGGGAGACTGGTTGGTCCGGGAAGGGAACTGTGCATCGACGGCGTTGACTTCGTTGGTAAGGTTTAAGCCATTGACGGAAGCACGGCGGCGCAATGTACCCGGCAGGCGTGGATTAGTGGAATTAGTACGAGAGGGTGGTTGCGTGGAGGTGCGGGGATGAACATCCTGGGAAAGAACTGGGCGAGGCACAGAATCGATACCCGAGCCTGTGTCGGAGGAAGTAGGTAACCATGAAGCTGGGGGGAATTCGGCCGTCTTATGGTCCTTCTTCGGTTTGCCCTTCCTTCCAAACTTTACAAATTGCTCCAGGGCTTGAATTTTCGCTTGTGGAAGGGTATCCTTGCCGGCATCTTTGCGCGATGATGAAGCTCTAGGTGCGCTCTCGAGCTTAACCGGTGATCGATCGCTCGCGGAACGATCAAGACGCGCGGTTGTCGGGTTCATGCTCGATTGTAAAAGAGAGGTGGTGTAAAGAGGTAATTGGTGGGATGATGAATCCACGCACCCTTTACACGTGCCACTGTCACGTTGCGTTTTTCTGCCATCATGATAACAAACAGTGCAAGGCACGGGCTCGAGCAAGCAAGTGGACCTTTGGCTATTGTTATGTGTCGCGTGAAAACGTATACCGTATCAGTATCGAAGGCCATTTGTCTCGGCTATTGCCCTCCCGAGACTAGCAGAACCTTTGTTTGT
This sequence comes from Lactifluus pinguis, assembly GCA_003313945.1. NCBI lineage: Eukaryota > Fungi > Basidiomycota > Agaricomycetes > Russulales > Russulaceae > Lactifluus > Lactifluus pinguis. The sequence goes on from QLPA01000969.1 coordinate 1,905, forward strand.
TGCGAGACTACAGTATCCGAAAGGTTTTGACTTGACGAATGCGCATATTCTCAGTCACCTGCTCCGCTGGGACTACTACTGTAGAGGGCTTCGCTGCTGCTGCGGGGTCCAACGTCCGAGCCCTTCAAGGCTTTCTTTATGGGCTCCTTCTCTTCCCACCTGGGCTTCTGTACCGCCGGATGCGAACCCCGGGGCATAAGCATTTGATTTCGATTATCTCAGTCCTTGGAAAAGCTACACGCCTGCGGTTCTGATACACCTCGGCGTACCATATAACCACGACTCATTGTATGCAGCCCTCCCCCTTCAATTGAAATCCCCATAACAGACTCATCCGCCTCGTAAAATGTCGAAAAAACCCCGCACAGTGGTGCTGTGTTTTGATGGCACGGGTCAACAATACGGCTCACAGGTAGTGACTTCCTCGCTCACTTTAGGCAGTACAAACCAAATGCCCTATAGAACACAAACGTGGTCAAGTTTTATTCGCTTTTGAGGAAAGATAAAGTAGAAGATCAAGTGTGCTACTACCAAGTGCGTTCCCTGTGCCCTGTTTCTCTCTTTCTATTGCTCTTATAATTCGTCTTAGGCCGGCATAGGAACATACTACCATCCCGGCGTCGTTCAGCCGATGTACCTAAAGGCCGCAAAATTTCTTGACTTGGCCATTGCTTGGTATCTTTATGAACACGTGATGGAGGGCTACAGGTTCCTCATGCAAAATTACAACGGCGGCGACAAAGTTTGTATATTTGGTGCGTCACAAGCCCTGGGTACAAACTTATGCAGGGGTGCTTAACGACGATTTCATTTCTAGGCTTCTCTCGTGGCGCGTACACTGCCCGAGCGCTCGCAGGCATGTTGCACAAGGTTTGATCTAAAGTCGTCCCTCCTCTGTTTCGGGTGCCGTTCATGCTGACTGTGTACTCACCGTAGGTCGGGTTACTCTCAATAGATAACATCGAGCAAATTCCCTTCGCATACAAGCTCTACGAAAAGCCTGGTAATGAAAGCTTGGCTCAGGGCTTCAAGGCAACGTTCTGTCGCGAAATTCCCATCGACTTCGTTGGTGTCTGGTGGGTATATATACAATTACTATCCCTCGGGTGTCTAAGACATTCTTTGTGAAATGTTTTGGAGTCGACAAGGCATCTAAGATAGTTGATTTCAGGGACACGGTTGCGAGCGTTGGCATTGTTTCGGGCCATACTTTACCCTTCGTGGATGCAAACACCACAATCAGGGTGTTTAGACAGGCGCTGTCCCTGGACGAGGTGCGTGCAGGACCACCCGGTTCCTTGATGATCTCTGGACGGCTCAACAGCTGACATACACTTTGGCAGCGCCGTGGCAAGTTCCGTCCAAACCTGTATCACTATTCGGTTATTGGTCAACCTACGCCAAGGGATGGGGTGGCCACTTCCCCAGACAAGATTAAGAGTGGGACAGATGCGTTATTCAGGACGGACGTGAAAGAGGTATGGTTCGCTGGGGGTCATTCCGGTGCCGTATTCGACCTTTCACGCCCATTGCCGTGTATGCTGATGATACGCAGACGTTGGGGGAGGTGCAGTACCGGACAGCGTAACACATAACCTTTCGAACCTTTCACTACGCTGGATGATCGAGCAGATCATAGACACCAACTGTCCCATCGTCTTTGACTTAGCTTCCTTCTCCCGGTGGGACATCCCCCTCGCTATTACGCAAAAGAAGGAGCATACGTTCCCAACCCAACAAGATGCCCAGGATCTCGTGCAACCGACCCACGATGCGCTGAAATGGAATCCTATATGGTGGACCTTGGAACTTTTGCCATTGTCGTACCCATTCCAAAATGCAAATGACCTGTGGGAGATTCATCGGAGGTGAATCTCTACTCTCCCTCGCAGCGCGCCGAGCTTTGTTGATCGTGGCTATTAGCATCAATTTTGGACGCGGGCGGTCGATACCACCGCAACCGAACCCGTCATTCCATGAAAGTGTCAAGTTACGAATGAGTGATCCAAAGCTGAAGTATAAGCCGAGGGCACGATACACGAAGGGGACTGAGATTTATGTGTCTTGAACACAAGTCATCGTACCCTCCGAAGGGGCGTTGTGCGGCGAATGCGACGTTGATGTTGTCTTTGGAGTGGAGCTTCCTTAGTTAGATTCTATGTGCTAAACGTATGGAGGGTTCACGTGATTGGATATATAGCTGTGGTTGATCCTTTTCATCTAGAACCAAGATATGCACAAGTTTCGTAGGGTTTTCGTCACGATATGCAGATACACGGACGAGATGGACGGAAGGAAGCACTCCTTGGCTCTCCACCAACGCGACCTAGGCAAGGCGACTTCTCCCAAGGTGACGAGAGTGACATCCAGGCTACGCAGCACAACTAAAAAGTACTCAGAGCACAGAGCACCGGAAAGGCACTGGGCACTGCGTAGCTGGGTCGAGGACTGGGAGTGCGAGGGGGGGCCGCAAAGCAAGGGCATAATCTAAGACCAAGTGGGAAACAGAGAGACACAGTTGCGGCATGCAACGCCAGAGAGTGCAGGACTACTGATAGTCTACTGTACGCAGAGTGATTGTGGCCGAGGCGCCATGCGACAAATCTTGAGAAAAAAAGCTATGATAACCCGGGTTTGAGACAAAATACACTGAGCGCGACAGTGTTGGGATTCAGAACGAATGAGGAAGGGTGGTGTGAGTCAAACGAGGAAGGGGAAAAAGTGAGGGCAGCGACACCAAGTTGAGTTAAGTTACAAAGCATGTCACAGAGCTAGAGCTTGTGAATGGTTGGCGGGTCATAGATCATCCTGCACCCCCGAATTGGTTCCGAGACGTACCTATCTCCTACTCAGTGAAAAGTGACTGCCATTAGTATCTCGCCTTATGACGCGTCACGTGTGAAACAACAAGTGCCGTAACTCCGGGGTTACCCGTTACCCGGATATGACAGGAGGTTCGTCTTCCCTGTAACAATGAGCTCGTCAAGTTCAGCTCCCTGGCAATGGTCTCCTTCATATTTTACTACGGCCACACTTCAAGCTGACATATGTAGCTTTTCAATGATATAAAATTTCAAGGAAATCGGTTGGGTCTACGCTTGGCTACAAACAAATCTCTGCAGGCGGTTCATGTGAGGTATATGACAGAGTGAATGATAGCAATCTCGCCAAGCGGTGTCTCAACTTTGATTGAACGAATGAGGTCTGATCGAAGAGGAGGGTCCACGTCAGTAATTATGATTATGAAACCTGATTAACATTATCGCTTTGCTGCTTCAGCAGCTTCTGTCTTTCACATTTATGTGCCGCCGGTTCAACATTCATTTCCTACTTGGACTCGGAGTACTATAGTAACTACGGCTACAACGTTGTGTGCAGCTTCGATCTTTGGCTTTGGGTACCAAAATGACGATATGGCGAAAAGTCGCATCGGAGTCAGCGCTCACTCAACTTCCTTTGCCGCGCGCATATTTGATTATCCTCCTTCTCGGAAAACGTAAACGCCTTGGGTCCTGACAGTCAGATATGGCGTAACAAACTCTGATATATGACCATGTCTCTCTTCTGTTCATTACAGGTTGCTCTCCCTCCAAGTTTCCATGTCAAATCCATCCACCTCCACAACTGCTGATACCACTCAGCGGATCTTGACAACCAAGCGCCGCACAGTAGTGCTGTGTTTCGATGGCACGTCAAATGAATATGGGTCCAAAGTACGTGACTTCCGCCCTCTTCTCCCTTTTGGGAGGGTAGTGACTGCCGACAAAATGCCCAATAGAACACAAATGTGGTCAAATTTTATTCACTCTTGAGGAAAGATAGAGAGATAGATCAAGTGTGCTATTACCAAGTATGTTCCCTGTTTATCTCTTTCCGATGCTCTTATATTCGCCTAGGCCGGCATAGGAACTTACTTTCATCCTGGCGTCGTTCGGCCACTTTACTTATGGATCGCGAAAATGCTTGACGAGGCAATTGCTTGGTATCTTTATCAGCATGTGATGGAGGGCTACAGGTTCATCATGCAAAATTACAATGTCGGCGACAAGCTTTGCTTGTTTGGTGAGTATTGAGCGCCGGTAGTCCCCATCTAGGGTTGTCTAAGTACGGCTCCATTCCTAGGCTTCTCTCGAGGCGCATATACTGCCCGAGCACTGGCAGGGATGTTGCACAAGGTATGATGTCATGGAATGTCTTGCGATCCTCTGTTCCGGGTGCTGTTCATGCTGACTGTGGACTCACGTTAGGTTGGGTTGCTCTCAATAGATAACGAGGCGCAAATCCCCTTTGCGTACAAACTCTATCAAGAGTCTGGCAACGACGCCCTGGCTCAGGGGTTCAAGGCAACGTTCTGCCACGAAGTTGATATTGACTTTGTCGGTGTCTGGTGAGTACATTGACAATTTGTTTCCAAGTTATCCATCAAATGTTTTGCGCCTACATGACCTCTGAGATGGTTGATTTACTATTTACAGGGACACAGTTGCGAGCGTCGGACTTGTTGCGGGTCGGACGTTGCCTTTCGTGGAAGCCAACAACATAATCAGGGTGTTCAGGCAGGCGCTGGCCCTAGATGAGGTGTGTGCAAGGGTCATCGAGTTCCCGGCTGATCCCGTAACACGGCCTACCTCCTTGAAATACGGGAGCATGCCTATTGCCTTTTGGTGAATCATCTTCACTCAGCAGCTGACCTCCACTTTGACAGCGCCGTGTCAGGTTCCGTCCCAACTTGCATCATCAATCCGTTACTGGCAGCCCTATTCCAAAGGACAAGACAGACAAGAAAGACGTGTGGTTCGTTGGGTGTCATTCCGGTGCGGTATTCACCCTTTCACACTTGCTGCTGTGTAGGCTGACAATACACAGACGTTGGAGGTGGTTCAGTACCCGACACCGAAGCAGATAACCTTGCTAATATTTCACTGCGCTGGATGATCGAGCAGATCGTAGCTAAAGATTGTCCAATCTTGTTTAATTTGTCTGCCTTTGCTCGGTGGAAAATTCCCGTAGCGATTGCGCAGAAGGGGCATACAGCCTCGCCTAAACAAGATGCTCAGGATGTCGTTAAGCCGATACACGACCAGTTGAAATTGCATCCCATATGGTGGATCCTGGAGTTGCTGCCATTGAAGTATACTTACCAGGACGCGCAATTCAAGTGGATCACTGGCCGGAGGTGAATTTCTACTCCCCCTATCAAGGCGCTGAGCTTCTGTTGACCATCGCACACAGTATCAATTTCGGCCGCGGGCGGCTGATCCCATCGAAACCACTGTTCCACAAAAGTGTTCAGATACGAATGAATGACCCAAAGCTCAAGTATAAACCCAAGGCACAATACGCGAAGGGAACCGAGAGCTACGTGTCTTGAACGCTGTCATCGCACCCGAAAGGGCGTTGTGCTGTGGATGCGATGTTGATGTCGTCTTTGTTGTGGAGTTGTGTGTGTATGTTGAACAGAAGAATCGGGAGGATACACGAGGTTGTATGTGTAACTGTGATTATTCTTTTTCATCCTTTCTGGCCTTCATGATATGACAAGGGCTGTTAGCATGATATGCAGCCCGAGATACACGAATGACACGGTGCGGCGAGTGTGAATCCAGGCCTTTCACCACGGTCAAAACGATCAGATCGCAGAACAACTAAAATCACACACCGAACAACGCAGACAGCAGCAGGAACAGCTACAGATTGACAAATGTATGAGACCAGGGGTCAATACACCCACTGGCACTTGATGCCAAGCCCATGGCCGATGCCGGGCTTAGCCGAGCCATGAAGACGGCCTGTGAAGATGACATTGGTCCATAACGTGGCAGTGGCTTCCAACAGCAGCTCCGAGTGGGCACATTTGACAGAGCAAATCAATCCGGAATTTCTAGTAGATATGAATTTACAGGTGGAAAAGGCATGTCCGTCTTGGCATCGATACGATTCCAAAATAAGAAATGGCAGCGGAGCGCTCGCTTACCGTTCGCTTACCTTTGCGTAACCCTGATGATCAGAGTGGCCTGACAAAAACCAACGCATGGCGTAAACCGGACTTCGATTTATGGCCTTTCCCCCCGTCTCTTTTTTTCAGGTGACTCTCACCTCCCAATTCCCATGGCAGGCACATCCACATCCACCCATTCCCCCACTGGAAAGCCCCGCACATTAGTGCTCTGTTTGGACGGAGTGGGAGACGAATATGGGAACAGAGTACGCCTCTCTCTTCAGGAATACAACCGTGCCAACAAAATGCTCTCCAGAACACAAACGTGACCAAGTTATTTTCGATTTTGCGCAAAGATCAGGTAGCAGATCAACTGTGCTACTACCAAGTGTGTGCTCTCTTTCTCTCTCTCTCCCTCTAATCTCTCATATTTGCCTAGGAAGGTGTAGGAAAATATATCCCCCCCGGCGCTATAAGACCCTTCCGTCGATGGGCTTCGAAAGTCGCTGACAAGGCCGTTGCTTATTATCTTGATGAACATGTGATGGACGGCTACAAGTTCCTTATGCAAAACTACAACGTAGGCGACAAAGTTTGCTTATTCGGTGCGTCTCGAGCATCTGTAAATACCCATGCAAGGGTGCCTAACTACGGTTTTATCCCCAGGCTTCTCTCGTGGCGCTTATACTGCCCGAGCGCTCGCAGGAATGTTGTACAAGGTGTGATCTCCCATCCTTCACCCCTCTGCTCCGGAAGCCATTTAAACGTTCCGTATTTGCGTTAGGTCGGTCTGCTCTCAAAAGACAACATCGAGAAGGTCTCCTTTGCGTTCAAGCTGTACCGCAAATCTGGCAATGAAGCCCAAGCTCGGAGTTTCAAGGCGACGTTCTGCCGCCCCGCTCCTATTGACTTCGTTGGTGCCTGGTGGGTACATTGACAGTTTCTATTCCCTGGGCTTAAGCCATCCCTATAAAATGGTTTTCATCGACATGGCTTGTTTGCAGGGACACGGTTTCGAGGGTCGGAGCTATTGTGAGCCGGACTTTACCTTTCGCGAGTGTGAACACCACAATCAGGGTGTTCAGACAGGCGCTGTCTCTGGACGAGGTGCGTGCAAGGCCGCTTGGTTCCCTGCTTGTCTCTTTTAGGCGTAACGCCCTTTGTCTCCCCTGAATTGAGGCCGGGAGTCTACCTCATGCCGTTTTGACTCGTGTTATTGCTCAGCAGCTGAGAGCTACTTTGACAGCATCGCGCCAGGTTCCGTCCGAGCTTGTATCACCGTTCGGTTCCTGGTCAACTTGCGCCGGTGTCCGCCTTTCCAAATACCCCTCAAATTGCGACAGATGAGAAATACAGGACGGACATGAAAGAGGTGTGGTTTGCCGGGTGTCATTCCGGTGCGGTATTGAACGTTTCACACACCTACTGTCATGGGGCTAACAATTGGTAGATATTGGGGGAGGTGCCGCACGAGATACCACGGAACACGCTCTTTCTAACATACCACTTCGCTGGATGATCGAACAGATCGTAGATACCGACTGTCCTATTATGTTCGACTTGGCTGCCTTCGACCGGTGGAACATCCCTGCTGCTATTGCGACCCATCAGACCCGGAATGGGAATGGCACAGAAAGTAACCAACAAGATACACTGGATGTCGTGCAGCCGATGACCGACCCCCTGAAAAGGAACCTTTTGTGGTGGTTCTTCGAAGCGACCCCCATGTCGTACGCCTTCCAGAACCCGCAAGACGAGTGGGTCACCCGTTGGAGGTGAATTGTGCTCTCCCTATCTGGACCCTGAGCTTTTGTTGATCATGGCTGATAGCATCAACCTTGGCCGTGGCCGGTTGATCCCACGGAAGCCTATGTTCCATCACAGTGTCAAGACACGAATGGATCACTCGGAGCTCAGGTATAAGCCAAGGGCACGATACGAGAGGGGAACGGAGAGTTACGTGTCTTGAGCTCATGCCATCATAACGAAAGGGCCTACATGTGCCACAGAAATGGACTGACTATTTTATCCGTCGTACGAATCTGAACGTATGATCGGTACATGAGGTCGGCTATGTAAAACTATCGCTATTCTCTTCCTCACCTTGTACCGATCTTTATGACATGGCAATGATATGTATCTTGATGAACCGCGGAGGCTAACAACCAAGAGACATGCGGTTTGCGTAAGGTTTTATGAAATCTTAGGCGAAGGTGTTGGAGTTTCGGAGACGCAACTTGGAGTCGTGTGGCTTCAATTTGATTCAGAGCCATGAGTCACAGACTGAATGTTACATCTCGGCAATTCCACCTTGTTGTGTTGTTGCATTGGTTTTTATCCCCTTCACTTTACCCTTTTTCCATTTCATTTATTATCGCGCTGTTCAAGTTGATGGCCACACTAACAGACCATGGGCACATTCATAACTTCAATACCCAAAACGTCCCACCTTGGCACTTTCTGCCCATACAGTACCATTGCCCACTCGAACCTTCTCGTCTAAGAGTTATTATCTAAGACCACGTGCGTAGAGAGGCCTGACTTGACATCCATTCAATCCGTAAAACGATCCGTCCTACACTGGTGACGCCAGACTATTTTTAGTAAACTCACGTGGCTACACGTGGCAGGCGTTATCTATGATCGCTTTCCGCTTTCCGACTCACAGCGTCTTTCTTCTTTTGTATCTCCGAAATCTGTACAGGTCACCGTTTGACGGATGGCCGAACAAAGATTGCACGTCCCAGTGGCACACCGTCTCATTCATGACTTGCCATACTCTCGTCCTACCACACCTGCCCGCCAAGGCCCGGTCCAGGTCGGATGGATCGGTCTCGGCGCGATGGGTTATCTCATGGCTCGTAATCTCGCCAATCATCGCGCGACTCACCTCGAGAATCAGCCCCCGCTCTTGGTCTGGAATCGATCCAAGGAGAAGAGCGAGAAGCTTTTGAATGAACTAGGTGGTGAACACAAAGTCGCTATCGCGCAGAGTGTCGCGGATGTCGCGACAAAGTGCGATATCATCATCTCCTCGCTCGCTAGCGACAATGTCGTCAAATCTATATTCAAGGATATTGTGGCTGCACTGCAGGCGAGGAGCTTATACGTATCATCTAATCCTTGTGAGCGTGCGCTCAAAGAAAAGCATAGGGACAACCTCCGACGAAGCACAAAATATTTGTAGAAACTAGCACGGTCAGTTGTGTTGATGTTCCCACGCAACAAGAGCTTAATATTGACCCGCCCGCGAATCTGCAGGTGTATCCCAGCGTAGCAGGCATGTTATAAGCAAAACTTCACCCACTCTTACACCCCATATTTTCTTGCTTTCTGTTTAGGCGAACTCGACGCTCTTGTGTCCGCCATCCCTCTTTGTCATCTCGTAACCGCACCGGTCTTTGGCCCACCCGCCATGGCAGAGGACGGAATGCTTATCATCGCGCTCAGTGGTGATTATCGCTCAAAGAAGGAGGTCGCCTATACCCTCGTACCTGCCATTGGCCGCCGCGTCTTGGATCTTGGCGGAAACGTTGAGAAAGGTGATTTCTCTTTCGCCCCAGCAGCCCCTCTCCATTTGTGTTGACGAGGATGGCCTAACTACTTAGCACCGACCTTCAAACTTATCGGTAATTCCATGGTCCTGGGTTCTCTTGAGGTCATCGCGGAAGCGTACACGATCGCAGAAAAGTCAGGAATCGGGCAAGAGCTCGTTCATGAGTATATCAAAGGTGGGCTTGGGGCTAAAATCACTTCACTCTCAACAAATGAAGGCTCCTTTACTCCCCATGCATATGAATGACAGAATTGATCCCCACTCCCCTGTCAGTACCCACTAACTTCTCCCTTTCGCCACCTACATCTGTTCTATCTATATGCATATACACACAGTTGGCTCTCATACGCCGACAAGATGCTCAACAACAAGTTTGACGGCTCAGTCGGCTTCTCGATCGACGGCGGTGTCAAAGACGCCACTCATATGCGTCGTCTCGCTTCTGAACAAAACTCACCGATGCCCACCGTCGACACCGCACACAACCATCTGCTCACCGCTCGCGCGCTGCACGGCGCTCAGGCGCGCACGGGAACCACGCACTTTCCCGTGCTCGACTGGTCCGCGCTGATCGCTGGCACCCGCGTCGCGGCGGGATTGGATCCGTTTGATGGCGGCAAGGCAAGTCGTTTGCTCCGCGCCCTCATGTATGCCTTGTCTTACCACCCGTTATATATAGGAGTATGGACCCATCCCCGAACGCGAATAATCCCCTCAAGCTGCGCGGAGTATCGTGTAGGATCATGGTGTAATACTAATTAAAGAGGTGGGGGGAGATATGGTCCTGATAGTTGTCTGTATTGTAGAGACATCCGTGTTTTCGCGCCACAGAAGATGTCATGAACTTGAATGTTTTTCATTTCTCGCACAATGCTTTTACACCTTGAGTACTCTCCGGTACCGCACAAACAAGATGAGATTATCCCTCACTTGCTCTCCACACCTCTTCAACTCCCTCCCACCCTCCTTCTGATCAATGCTCGTAACCGCCCGCCAAGCCTCCAGCACATTCCCGGCACGAAAATTTGCCTTCGCGCGCACGCTCGTCCGCAGAATGACTCTACAGCCTGCAGCATAGACTCAGTAGGTACGTGGCGATCACACACGGATGCACTTTACACAAACCGCTTCGTCATCGTCGTCTACGCGCGCATCGCACAGAGCCATCAGCGCTCGCACCTGCGCTTCCTCCGGGACCTGTTACTAACCCAGCAGTAACCAGGCGTGTAGTTCTCGCGTGTTTCTAAAGGGGAGACGTACGACGTTTACCGTCCAGACGGTGCTGACGTCCCATAGCACACCTACCACGACGTCCCACACCGTCGCACGTGTGCTTCCCGGTGCAGCCTCGACGTGTCCACCTGCGCCAGGGAGGAGAGTCCATACAGTGCTTCAGACGCGTTGGCCAGCTTGTACCTCGGACGACGCTGCCAA
>QLPA01000970.1:0-12696 GCA_003313945.1 Lactifluus pinguis
TAACCAGGCGTGTAGTTCTCGCATGTTTCTAAAGGGGAAACGTACGACGTTTCCCGTCCAGACGGTGCTGACGTCCCATAGCACACATACCACGACGTCCCACACCGTCGCACGTGTGCTTCCCGGTGCAGCCTCGACGTGTCCACCGGCGCCAGGGAGGAGAGTCCATACAGTGCTTCAGACGCGTTGGCCAGCTTGTACCTCGGACGACGCTGCCGAGCCCGGCGCAGCTGCAAGAGCCAAAAACATATTCGAGAGGCACTCGAAGGCAGCTATGTGGATCGCACAAAGTGCGGTCGTCATCGGTGCGTGAGGAGATGGCGGCGCAGAGAAGGATAGCTTGGTAGGTTGGATGAGTGCGAGAAGCGGCTCGAGGAGCGTCGACAGGAACGGTCGTCCCGGTTGGTGCGAGTCGAGATTGGTGGCGTCTTTTTCGTCAAGAGACATGGGGACGTCCGGTGTCTCGTCCATCGCGTTGTCGTCGTTGTCTTCTGCAGCATCGTCTACACCAGGCTCGAGATCCGCCGGATCTGGAAGTGCTGCACAAATGTTGGTCATTATCTCGAGCGCGAGCTGCACTGCTCTCAGTTTCGCCTCGATGCGTTCGAGGCTCAGCTCTGTCTCAGATTTTGTGGTCGGATCTCGGCTGCTGTTTCGAATCCCATTGACTCGGATTAGCCTACTCCCGTCAATTAGAAGAATGGAAAGATTGGCTCGTGACGTGCCTGTATCTGGACCAACCCACACACGGCTTCCGCTGCCTCTTGAGGACAGAGATGAGATGACCGGGACGAGAACGTGAAAAAGGACCTCCTTATCGAGGTCGGTGGCGGGAACTGAACGGGGCGAGATTCCATAAAATACCTGCACTTTCCTGATCAATCACCCAGACCGCTCTCGGCCTCCAAACTTACCACACGCCGATACGCCCAGCGTGACAGCTCGCTCTTCAGCTGCGGGTGTTTACCCTTGAGGTCCTGTAAAGCGGGCGCCGCCTTTGCAATCTCGAACAGAGTTGAGACATGACTACAGTTGGCCCGAATCTTGTCCACAATCGGCGGATTGTCATCCGTCAAGACTCAGAGACACCGAGCTGTTGGCGCGGTTAGATCATACTCATCAACAAAGACCTGAAGCGGTGCGACTCACCCGTCGAAGGCACCGTTGCGATGGGTAATTGCTCGCGTGATGACAAGAAAACGATCAAGAACGGGACGAGAGCGATATTGTTCACGGCGTTCAAGGCCTTGTTTCCCTCGACCATCTTAAGACAAGCCGGTTACAAGCAATGGGACCAAAAAAAGAATTAAAAACTCACGAGGCACTACAAGATGGTAACGACGTTTTCAGCAAATTCGTGAACTACCTTATGCGCGTTCTCCGGCGCCGTCTTTGGCAAGTCGGTATATTGCCCAGGTTAGATGGGATCTGCCCTTTTGAGAACTTGAAGCAAGTTAGAAGGCGTTGCGGTGCTGCATACGTATACGTACTTTGTGTATGAAAGTCGCAGCAGCCAGTGGTGCTAGTATGTTCTTGTTGTCGTATCCACTGCCGATGGCCGCACACTTCTATATGTTTATATGTATCAAAACGTCGCGTTGAACAGAACTCGGGGCGTACAGCAGGCACAAAAGACGCACCGCAGACCTCCGGCAGCTAACCCGCCTGTAAGAGCCGTCACGGTGTCGACTCGACAGATCGATATAAATCAAGTTTGAAGATATCGACACAGAAAGTGTTGGTGAAAAAGGAACCGTTTTTATGATGGGTAGGACGCTGCGGCGAGGCCTTTTGAGAGATGTGAGTCGGGTACGTGCACGGGGTTGTGCCACAGGCGCTTGAAACGCTTTTTCTCAGATTTATCCATTGGTCTAGCACGTGGGCAGGGGGGTCAAGATGAGGTATCGGGAGTGCCACTGGGATACCCCACGCGACGACCATCTCGTACTGATTCTACTAATCTACACCTTTCGTGCAATGCCCAATTTCAGTGTGAAAATACTCGAAATTTAATTAAAAAGACCCTCAAACTTGAAGTGAGGAGTAGCACAGATGAATAATACACGCGAGTTGTACCAGAACGCGCAGAAGGACATGAACCCCTACGTCTTTACATAAACACGTCCTCATCTTCCTCTGTCATGTAGTCCATCATCCATTCGGTGTGGCCAGATCCAACCGCTAGCCCGTTGAGGGGCAGCATATGTTGGATCTGAAGATCCACACTACTTGGTGGAGGCATCGTTACCTTGAGTAATGTCGCGAACTCCTTCGTTATTCCCACCGTTTCCAAGATACCATACGTCTCAGGAGACACCCCACGAACAAAGACTGAATATTTGTTGTAAGAATCAACCGCGTTTCGCTTTGTCTTGACTACCTTGCCCTGTTGCTTGACTACCTCCCCGTGTTGCTTGACTTTGCTCTTGTCAATGGGTTTCTTCGATTTAATCGTCTTGAGTTCATCGCTAGCTGTCGTCCATTCGTGGACAAGTCCCGAGAATGTTGCCTCAGTCCCTACAAAAGGGATTGACCAAATTCTTGAATTGGTCTTGTCGTATGTAGCCTCGCTACCAAGTTCCATTAACAGCGCGAGAAATGGGAGAGGTTCATCAATATCACGAGGGACCCCGATTGGCCGTATCGCGAATCCTGCCTGAGGGTCTCCATCAACTTTAAATTTGACCTGTCCAGCAATGACGGAAAGGCGTGATGGATCGAATACGTCGTCATCAGATATCGATCCAAAGTATAGGGGGATCAAGAAGTCGATTGATTCCTGATTATAGCAACACTGCAGGGCTGCACCCCGAGCCCACAAATTAGCTAGCAATCGCCTGAATTTTCGAGTTAATTGAAGTAGGAGACAAGGCTATGTTCTACATACGGGTCTGGTTTCTCGGGGAAGTGTGCCCTCGTCATTGTCCAATGTGTAAAATTGATGTAGGAATTTTGAAAGGTTTCGACAAATTTCTTTTTATTCTGCCTATTGGGACCCATCCATTCGTTGTTGCCAAATAGGTTTTCAAGGAACTTCAAGAGGGGAAGTGGTTGAAGGAGGTACCTCCAGCGTACTCGAGCAGAAGGTGAAAAGTCGCGGGCAATGAGGAGAAGCGTGCGGGCAGCAAGCTCACCCATAGCACCCTTCTCGACAAGCCCCGCACTGCAAAGATCACAGGCTAGTGTGGACAAGGCAGTTCTCAAGTTCGAGGGGCGCAGGGGATCATACAACTGCTCAGCAGAACCTAATGCAAGTATCGGTTCTGATGGAGAACTTGTGTAGAAAAGTTCTCCATGAGCAGCAAAGCCAACGAGAAGCCTCATGTAGTTTGCGACACTGCGATCTGCAAGCCCAATGGCTTCTGAGCCCGCCAACACTGGGTCTAGACAGAGGCGTTGGGACAAGACGGAAAAAGTGTGGTCTTTATTCTCGGGGTCGAAGGGTGCCCCACCTGTCAATTTCCAACAGGCTAGGACAATCAAGTCTTCTTCAGATCTATCATCTCCCTCACGGAGATGTGCACTCCACAACGGTCGCCCAAATTGGCATAAATGCTTGATCATCCGGAGGTGTTGCATGCGAACGACCACCTTTTTTTTTGTCATAGAAACAGGTCGATGGTCAAAACCCAGAGCGATGTAAGGGTCCATGAGCTCTTCCATCTCATTCCTGAGTCTCAAAGAGTGCACTGTTTTGCTATAAGCTACAAGCCTACACTCATAAAATAAGGGAGAAACTTACTCTTCGCAGGGCGTGGAGAATAATATGATAAATGGGACTTTGTCCCCAAATAGACATACCACATCTTGGCTGATTGTGGTTGATTGGATAGAAGACGCAAGAAAATCCAGAACAGTACACCCAGATTGTGTGCTTCATCAAAGTACGTCACAGCAATGGCATCAAAATCGGGTGAGGAAAGAAAGGTCATGAGTTCCGACGTAGAAGTTCCAACAATTTCCTGATAAGCTTCTTGTGCGCTTTCGGCAGGTTTAAAGTCAGGGGGAGGCTTGGAATTCTCCCCCCTCGTGGGACTTGGAACGGGCTTATATTTCTTCTTTTTCTGCTATCAAATGAATGATGAAAATGAGAAACAAAGAGGAGGAGAAAAGACTGACCTCTATTGCTTCTGAAATCACCTGGTGAAAAAAATCCTTTCGATCCTGACGGCACTCAGGTGACTCCATGACGTGATGCCAATGGGTGAGTAGCCCTTGTCTGTCGAGATTCTTTTCGTTTCTGGCTGACTGCAAAAATTGCAGCATCTTCGAATGCGCTGCGGCAATGAAGCAGGCGATGCTGGCCTGGGCAGACATGCTCAAATCATTGCCTTTTGACACCGCGAGTACGGAAGCAAAGTAGTCGACAACTTCCTGATCAGGTAGCGGATAGCCCGCTTCATCGTGACCGCGCAGGCAAATCGGGAGGGTAAAGATTTTTTTGCCGGTCTACCAGACTAATTCAGCATCGTACACTGGATACGGAAAGTAAACATACCTCTGTAAGCATACGGGACTTGCCCGTTCCAGAGCTTTGGACAACCGCGATGGCTTTGGAATAGATTGGCGTATGTAGTCTTTCCTTTTCTCCAACGTCCTTGAGATGATCGATGAAATCGTCGACAGCCTTGCCAACAAACGGTTTTCCGTATGCATTTTCGGCCCCTGCCCAAGAGCCTGTGAATTATCAACGACGTCATGCGGGAAGGACGTACAGAATTTAACGGCGTCACTGGGAGGCGGGTAGTGTAAATATCATGAGCAGAATCAACTCAAGAATAGATAGAACGTACCTCCGGTGTTCGTTAGCCAAAGGGCGAAAATTGGGATGCGTAGGAGGATTGCGAAGACTCGCTGTGAAAACGCTTAATGATGTTAGACCGCTAAGGGCAAGGACATACGATGCATAGCCAGGAAGTCCCAATTCCCTTTCATCACGCCCATCATAATTCCATCACTCAGACTTTTCAGCTTATCACCCTTCAGCGTTTCCATGAACCCTGGGTAATTGGTAACAAGGCTGGTGAAACGAGAAAACTGGTCTCGATTTGGAGTGGTCGACAATTGAGAGGCCAAAGATAGCATGACAATCTTCATGAACATGTTCCACTTATGTGTGTCTTTCTCTGCCGAAAGAGCGCGAACCTTCCAGGACGCGAGATCGGACTCCTCATTCATCGCATCAGTAATTTTGGACAAGTCGGCGTGCGAGAGGACATCAACATCCATTTGCTGTACCCCCGCCATGGATTAGGGGTGAGTGGTGGATCGATGAGAGCGGTGATGTGCGGTGATGGCACCCGGATACCCCTTTTGTTAAACTCACGTGAATACCACGTGACAGCCGCCGACCAGAAACTGCATCCCAGAGGCATACCGTCTCGTTTATGATACTCTCGTCCTACGACACCTGCTTGCCGTGGCCCGGTCCAGGTCAGATGCATCGGTCTCGGCGTGATGGATTATCTCATGGCCCGTAATCTTGCCAATCATCGTGTGACTCACCTCGAGAATCAGCCCCCACTCGTAGTCCGGAATCGATCCAAGCAGAAGAGTGAGAAGCTTTTGGGTGGTGGGCACAAAGTCGCTATTGCGCAGAGCGTTGCGGACGTTGCGACAGTGCGATTTCATCATCCCTTCCGAGTCGCTCGCTAGCGACAATGTCGCTAAATCTATATTCAAGGATATTGTGGCTGCACTGCAGGCGGGGAGATAATACGTATTATTTAACCCTTGTGAGCGTGCGCTCAAAGCAAAGCATAGGCACAACCTCCAGCGAAGCACAAAATATTTTGTAGTCTTGTAGAAACCAGCACGGTCAGTTGTCTTGATATTGACTTGCCTGCGAATCTGCAGGTGTATCCAGGCTAGCATGTCAGGCATGTTCTTTGCCATCTTGTAACCGCACCAGTCTCTGGCCTACCCGCCTTTGCAGAGAGCGGAATGCTTATCATCTCGCTCAGTGGTGATTATCGCCCGAAGGAGGTCGCCTACACCCTCATACCTGCCATTGGCCGCCGCGTCTTGGATCTTGGCGGAAGCATTGTAGAAAGGTGAGTTCTCTTTCACCTGCAGCCTCTCTCCATTTATGTTGACGAGGGTGGCCTAACTACTTAGCACCGACCTTCAAACTTATCGGTACTGTAATTCCATGGTCCTGGGTTCTCTCGAGGTCATCGCGGAAGCATACACGATCCCAGAAAAGTCAGGAATTGGGCAAGAGCTCGTTCACGAGTACGTCAAAGGTGGGCTTGGGGTTCGAATCACTTCACTCTCAACAAATGAAGGTTCCTTTACTCCCCATGCATACCAACGACAGAATTGATCCCCACTCGGGCCACTCCCCTGTCAGTACCAACTAGCCTTTCATCACTTAGATCTGTTTTGTCTATATATAGTTGGCTCTTCTACGCCGACAAGATGCTCAATAACAAGTTTGACGGCACAGTTGGCTTCTCGATCGACGGCGGTGTCAAAGACGCCACTCATATGCGTCGTCTCGCTTCTGAACAAAACTCACCGATGCCCACCGTCGACACCGCACACAACCATCTGCTCACCGCTCGCGCGCTGCACGGCGCTCAGGCGCGTACGGGCACCACGTGTTTTCCCGTGCTCGACTGGTCCGCGCTGATCGCTGGCACCCGCGTCATAGCGGGACTGGTCACGTTTGATGGCGGCAAGGCAAGTCGTTCGCTCCGAGTCCGCGCCCTCATGTATGCCTTATCTTACCACTGTTCTATATAGGAGTATGGACCCACCCCCGAAAGCGAATAATCCACTCAAGCTGTGCGGAGTATCGTGTAGGGTCATGATGTATGATTAATCAAAGAGGTGGGGGGAGATGGTCTTGATAGTCGTCCGTATTGTAGGGACATCCGTGTTTTTGCGCCACAGAAGTTCTCTCATGAAATTGTTTCATTTCTCGTCGCATTGCGTTATCCTTTTACACCTTGAGTGCTTTCTGGTACCGCACAAACGAGATGAGATTATCCCTTACTTGCTCTCCACGCCTCTTCAACTCCCTCCCACCCTCCTTTCCATCCATGCCCTCAGGCTTAACCGCCTACCAAAGCCTCCAGTACATTCCCGTCACAAGAATTCGCCTCCGCGGGCGCACGCTCGTCAGCGAATATGTCGATCAACGACTCTACGGCCTGCAACATCGACTCAGTCCCCGTGCGTCCAGGGATGAGCAAGCAGAGCAGGAACGTGGCGATCACGCTATTCGTGTCGAGAGATGCGGGGTCAGGTACTGCGCGGGCGCACCAATGCACTTTACACAAACCGCGTCGTCATCGTCGTTCGCATGCATCGCACAGAGCCATCAGCGCTCGCACCTGTGCTTCCTCCGGGACCTGTTACCAACCCAGAAATGATCGGGCATGTTGGAAAGGGGTGACATACCGTCGTTCCCGTCCAGAGTCCAGACGGTGTCAATGCCCCATAGCACATCCACCCCAACGTCCCACACCGCCGCACGTGTGCTTCCCGGTGCTGTCTCGACGGGTCCACCCGAGCCAGTGAGGGCACTCCATACGGTGCTCCAGTCACGTTGACCAACCTGAACTTCGGAAGACGCTGCCGAGCCCGCGAGCGCCAAAAACGTATTCGAGAGGCACTCGAAGGCCGCTTTGTGGATCGCACCATGTGCGGACGTCGTCGTGCGTGAGGAGATGGCGGTGCAGAGAAGGATAGCCCGGTGGGTTGGATGAGCGCGAGAGGTGGCTCGAGGAGAAACGTCGAGAGGAGCGGTCCCGGTTGGTGCGAGTCGAGATCGGTGGCGCCTTGTTCATCTAGGGCCATGGGGATGTCGTCCATCGCGTTATCGTCGATGTCTTCTGCAGCATCGTCTTCAAAGATGTCACCCTCGACCTCGTCATCGTCTAATCCAGGCTCGAGATACGCCGTCCGCTGCCTCTTGAGGACAGAGATGAGATGACCGGGACGAGCACGGGCAGAAGGACCTCGGTGGCGGGAACGGGGCGAAATTCCGTAAAATACCTGCACTTTCCTGATCAATCACCCAGACCGCTCTCGGCCACCAAACTTACCACACGCCGATACGCCCAGCGTGACAGCGCATTCTTCAGCTGCGGGTGTTTACCTTTGAATCTTGTCCACAATCGGTGGATTGTCATCCGTCAAGACTCAGAGACACTGAGCTGTTGGTGGGGTTAGGTCATATTCATCCACAAAGACCTGAAGCGGCGCGACTGACCTGTCGAAGGCACCGTCGCGATGGGTAATTGCTTGCGTGATGACAAGAAAACGATCAAAGACGGGACGAAAGCGATATTGTTCACGGCATTCAAGCCCTTGTTTCCCTCGACCGTCTTAAGACAAGCCGGTTACACACGCAATAGGACCAAAAAAAGAATCAAAAACTCACAAGGCACTACAAGATGGTTACATTTTCAGCAAATTCGTAAATTTCCTTTTGCGTGTTCTCGGGCGCCGTCTTTGGCGAGTCGATATATTGTGCGGGATCTGCTCTTTGAAATGCAAGTTAGAAGGCGTTGCGGTGTTGCATACGTACACGTACTTTGGGTATGAACGCCGCCGCCGCCAGCCTGAGTGGTGCTGATATGTTCTTGTTGTACATCGTATCCACCGTCGATGCACACTTCTATATGTTTACATGTATTAAAACATTGCATTGAAACGGAACTTGGAGCGTACAGCAGAATAGGCACAAAAGACGCACTACAGAGCTCCGGCAGCTTCGACAATGACTTCTTCCTTTGAATCCATGAGCCGACAGATCAGAGCCTCGCCTGTAAGACCCGCGTCGACTCGATGCATTGTATAAATCAAGTTTGAGACCGTGACGCATGTCCACTCGGGATCAGCGCTCTCCATCTTTGAAGATTTCCAGATGAGCAAAAAAAGATATCGAAACAGAAAGTGTTGGTGAAAAAGGAACCGTTTTATGATGGGTAGGACGCTGCGGTGAGGCATTTTGGGAGATGCGAGTTCAGGTACGAGAAGAGGTGTCAAGATGAGGTATCGGGTTCCTTCCCAGGATCTGCGCGACCACCCTCTCGTACTGATTCTACAAATCCACACCTTTCGCATAATGCCCAATTTCAGTGTGAAAAACTTGAAATTTATAATTAAAAAGATGATCAGACTCAAAAACTAACACATATGAATGATACACGCGAATTGCACCAGAACGCAGAGAAGGACATGAGTCCTACGTCTTTATCATAAACGTAGAGGCATTGAACCGCAGTTACTCATAAACACGTCTCATCTAAGTAGTCCCAATTTGTGTGACCAGATTCAACCGCTAGTCCATTGAGAGGAAGCATGTATTGTATCTGGCGATCTTCATTACTTGTCGGAGGCATGGCTATCCAACGTAGATTGTGTCACTGGGAGGATGTATAAATATCCAAACCGACTCAAGAATAGAAAGAACATACCTCCGGCGTTCCCTACCAGATGGCCAAAATCACGACGCGTAGGAGCATTGCGGAGACTCGCTGTGGAAATGCTTAATAATAGTAGACCGCTAAGGGCAAGGACGTACAATGCATAGCCAGTTGCTGCCAGTTACGACTCCTCACGCCAATCAGAACTCCTTCCTTCAAATCTTTCAGCTCATCATCCTTCAGGTTTTCTGCAAACCTTTTAGCTTCATGATAGCCGGGGATTGGAGCAAATAGGTCCCGCTTCGAAGTTGTCGACAATTGAGCAGACAAACACTGAATTACGGTCAGAGTCAACAGGTCCCACACATCTACATCTTCCTCGGCCAAATCAGCAAGAGTCACCCACAGCTTTGACTCCTCGTTCATCGCATCATTGAGTTTGGACAGTTCTTCCTGTGAAAGGACAGCAACATTCATTTCCTGTCTCTCCATGGATTAGGGGTGAAATGAGCAGATCGGACACTGATCATGTCGATTTTTGGTAATCTCGCGTGCGCTCAGGCACGTGACGGGCACCACAATTTCCTGTGCTTGACCGGTCCGCACTGATTCGCGGAGGGACTGGACCTCATTGATGGCGGCAAGGCAAGTCGTTCGCTCCGCGCCCTCAATGTATTCTTTGTCTTATTACTGTTATATATAGGAGTATGGACCCATCCCCGAGCGCAAACTCAAGCGTGCGGAGCGGAGCATCGTGGCGTGTGACTAATTAATGTAGGTGGGGGTGAAGAGGTGGTCTTGATAGTCGTTGTCCGTATTGTAGAGACATCCGTGTTTTTGCGGCGCAGAAGATCTCATGAATGTTTTTCATTTCTCGTCGCGTTGCGTTTATGCTTTTACACCTTGAGTGCCCTCCTGTACCGCACAAACGCGATGAGATTATCTCTCACTTCCTCCCCACGCCTTTTCAACTCCCTCCCACCCTCCTTCTTTCGATCTATGCTCTTAACCGCCCGCCGCACGTCCTCCACGGCGCCCGCCAAAGCCTCCAGCACATTCCCGCTACGAAAATTCGCCTCCGCAGGCGCACGCTCGTCCGCGAATATGTCGATCAACGACTCTACGGCTTGCAGCATCGACTCAGTCCCCGTACGTCCAGGGGCGAGCAGGCCAAGCAGGTACGTGGAGATGATACGATTCGCGTCGAGAGATGCAGGGTCCGGGTACTGCGCGAGTGCTGCGAGCGCACCGATGCACTTTACACAAACCGCGTCGTCGTCGTCGGCGCGCATATCGCACAGCGCGATCAGCGCTCGCACCTGCGATTCCTCCGGAACCTATTACCAACCCAGCAATGATCAGGCATGTGATTCTCGCGTTTTCGAAAGGGGAGACATACGATTTTTCCCGTCCAGACGGTGCCGACGCCCCATAGCACACCCACCGCGACGTCCCATACCGTCGCGCGTGTGCTTCCCGGTGCAGCCTCGACGGGTCCACCTGCGCCAGCAAGGGCAGTCCATACGGTGCTCCAGACGCCTTGGCCAGCTTGTACCTCGGACGACGCTGCCGAGCCCGGCCCAGCTGCAAGAGCCAAAAATGTATTCGAGAGGCACTCGAAGGCAGCTATGTGGATCGCACAAAGTGCGGTCGTCGTCGGTGCGTGAGGAGACGGCGGCGCAGAGAAGGATAGCTCGGTGGGTTGGATGAGCGCGAGAAGCGGCTCGAGTAGGAGCGTCGACAGGAACGGTCGCCCCAGTTGAGGCACGGTGGCGTCTTGTTCATCTAGGGCCATGGGATCGTCCGGTGTCTCGTCCATCGCGTTGTCGTCGATGTCTTCTGCAGCATTGTCTTCAAAGACGTCACCCTCGACCTCGTCATCGTCTACACCAGTCTCGAGATCCGCCGGATCTGGAAGTGTGGCACATATCCCGGTCAGTATCTCGAGCGCGAGCTGTACTGCTCTCAGTTTCGCCTCGATGCGGTCGAGGCTCAGCTCGGTCTCAGATTTGTGGTCTGATCTCGGTTGCTGTTTCGAATCCCCTTGATTGGCCTCCGGCGGCATCTCAGACTGATTCCCGTCAATTAGAAGAATGAATGAAAAGATTGGCTCGTGACGTGCCTGTATCTGAACCAACCCACGCACGGCTTCCGTTGCCTCTTGCAAAGACAGAGAAGAGATGACTGGGACGAGCACGGGCAGAAGGACCTCCTTATCGAGGTCGATAGACGCAATGGACGACGGTGGTGGGAATGGGGCGAGATTCCGTAAAATACCTGCACTTTCCTGATCAATCACCCAGACCACTCTCGGCCAACTAAACTTACCACACGCCAATATTCCCAGAGCGACAGCGCGCTCTTCAGCTGCGGGGTGTTTCCCTTTGAGGTCCTGTAAAGCGGGCGCGGCCTTTGCAATGTCGAGTAAAGATGAGACATGACTAAAGTTGGCCCGAATCTCGTCCGCGATCGGCGGATTGTCGTCAGTCAGGACATAAAGACACTGAGCTATTGGTGGGGTCAGGCCACTGGCACGCTTCATTATCAAAGACCTGAAGCAACGCGACTCACCCGCCGAAGTGACCGTCGCGACGGGTAATCGCTCGCGAGATGACAAGAAAGCCATCAAGAACGGGACGAGGGCGAGATTGTTCACGGCGTTCAACGCCTTGTTCGACGTTTCCCTACATTGCTTCGAACCCGTCTTAGACAAAACCGGCTACGCGCAAGAAAAAACTTACGAAAGACACCACAAGATGGTAACGACGTTTTCGGCAAATTCGTAAACTACTTTTTGCGCGTTTTCGGGCGCCGTCTTTGGCGAATCGATATATTGCGCCAGGATCGATGAGATCTTTTTTTTTTTTTTTGGAAAAAGCAAAAGTTTTTTAGTTAGAAGGCGTTGTGTTGTGTGTATGCTGCGTTACGTTACGTACTTTGGGTATGAACGTCGCCAGTGGTGCGAGAATGTTCTTGTTGTACATCTCTGCGCCAATCTCGTATCCACCATCGATGCACAAATTTCTATAATAACAAAAAAAAAAACGTCGCGGGATAGGTCAGGCAGCAACAAAAAAAAAAAGGACGTTACCGCAGAGCTCCGGCAGCTTCGACAACAACTTCTTCCTCAGAATCCGTGAGTCGACCGATCAAAGTTCCGACGACGTTTTGACCCTGCAAGAGTCTCCGTGTCGACGGATCGTTATAAATCAAGTTTGAGACCGCGACGCATGCCCACTTGCGTTCGACGGGATCAGCGCTCTCCAACTTTTTTTTTTGAAAGAATCAGCAAAAAAAAAAGCAAAAAAAAAAAAGA